>SZWC01002732.1:83937-97213 GCA_023375785.1 Penium margaritaceum
GAGAGCACTCTGGTTGTCGCAACGCAGCACAATGGCAGGTACTGGCTGCCCAAGCTCAAGAAACAAGCGTTGCAGCCAAACTGCCTCAGCAGCCCCTACCCCCAAAGCCACATACTCTGCCTCCGATGAGCTACGTGCGATGCAGCCTTGCTTCCCGCTTTGCCAAGACAAAGCGGTACCACCGAGCAGAAACACGTAGCCAGTGCGACTGCGCCCGTCAGGGCTCCAGGCCCAGTCGTTGTCAGTGTAGCCGTCAAGGACCACCAAGCACTACCGACGAAAGCAGAGTCCGAGATACGGCGTGGAGACCACGTACCGTACCACTCGCACAGCCCCGTGAACAGCTCTCGCACGTGGAGCCTGCGAGAACAGAGCGAGGAAGTTGACGGCGAACGCGATGTCGGGACGCGTGGTAGTGGCCAGGTACATCAGAGATCCGATGAGACGGAGGTACAAGGTCACGTCCACTGTCTCCCCCAGCTGTGTAGGGTCATCCACCTTCAGGGCATCCTGCCCATCAGGTGTGAGGGGTGTGGAAGCAGTGGGCACTGCACCAAGGAGGNTCGACCAGCTCGTAGACTCTGTGCTCTCGGATGGCGTGAAGCTCATCCTCGCAAGCAGCTCGCCAGGCCTCAGCATCCTGCGATGAGAAAGCCTCCCTCAATGTGCCCGGGTCAGGCGCCATAGAGGGGGAACTCTGCGTGGCAAGTGCACACGCCTCAGTGTCAGGTCTGACAGCTACGAGATCAGTTGCTGCGTCACAGGCGATATGGAACTCGCGAGTGACCAGGTCGTGCCCTATAGGGCACGCTGGGTGTACCTCTGAAAGCTCAGTGCGGACACTCAGGCCTAAGGTCTTTGTGCCTGGATCACCGCTCGCGATGCTGCAAGAGGAACGCCTGGGTCCGGGACCCGACGCTCGCTGAGCTCCGGAATCTAGTGGTCGAAGGCGACCACCGGGCTCACGGGAGTAACCGGAGGTCGAGGGGCGCACCTCAGGCTCAGGAACAGGTACAACCACAGGGACAGGTACGACCACCGCTGGTGAGGGCTGAGACGAGGCAGTCGGAGATGCCGTGCAAGGAGAAGCGTGTGTGGGGGACACTGAGCTCGAAGGGATAGCTGGCCCGGACACTGAGACAGGAGTGTCAGGCGACGTAGGGACAGGAGTGGGCTGGGCTAGGTCAGACATCGGAGCAGGGGTGCCAGTGGACATAGGTGATGATGCAGGAGGAGGTGTGAGAGCAGCGGTACCTATGGGGTGTGAAACAGGCTGAGCAGGCGGGATCTCTGGACCAACGGCAATGATAGCCGGGTCATCAAGTGCTGGAGATCGAGAGGGGACTCGAGCGGACACATCAGCCTGACGAGAAATGGTCACTGGCGAAGAAGTCTCCCCCATCCGCCGAGGATCCTCACAGGAAGGGACATGAGCTGCGGAGAGNTGATCGAAGCCAGATCACGGTATGTGAGAGACTCAAAAAACAGCGCGTCACGGGACTCAATGACACGACGGCGAGTGGGGTCCCAAAAGCGCCAGGCCTTCGACCGCGGGGAGATGCCGATGAAAGCACACAAGCGACCCCGGGGGGAGACCTTGGACCCCTGTTGGTCCTCGGTGTACCACACGGAGGCCAGGGAACCCCAGACGCGCGCGAGACGAAGATCAGCACGGTGGCCAAACCAGAGCTTGTACGGTGTAACATGATCCGGAAGTGGACCATGCGGGAGGCGGTTCTAGACCAACGTCATGTAGGCGAAGCCCTCGAAGGCGAATGACTCCGAGAGACCGCACTCAGACCGCATGGCGCGGACCGCATCCTCCATGGTACGGTTCCAGCGCTCAGAGACACCGTTCTGCTATGTGGTAGCAGGAGCGGAGACCTGGTGAAAAATGCCGTGCTCAACAAAGAAGGAGTCCATCTCACCGAGGAACTCGTCGCCGCGATCCGAGCAAAAGGTATGTAGCGTGTGGCGAGACGGACGCTCAGCCATCACGAGCCAGAGCCGAACCGCAAGGGCGGCGTCGCTCTTCTGGCGCAGACTGTAGACCCACCGCATCCGGGTGAATTCATCAGTCAGCGTCAGAACATATCATCCCCTCTCGGACAGGGACTCGACCGGGAGAGGACCAAGCAGGTCCGAGTGGACCAACTCGAGGGGCCTCAGCGCTCGGGAACGCGAATCAGGATAAGTGCACCGGTGCATCTTTCCCTGAGCGCAAAAAAGATAGTCGATCTTGGGTGGCTTCTCGAAAGAAGCCACGTCAAGACCAAGCGCGGGATGTGTCCGGATGAGCTTCGACACAGTGTCGGAGCCCACATGATACAAACGTCGGTGAAGCAACTGCTGGTGTTCCGGGGATAGAACACCAGTGACAAAAACGCGGCCAGAGGAGGAGGGAGAGCAAGGGGAGGAGGGCCGAGTAATGTGGTACAAATCATCTACGACTGAGGCACGCAGGACAATGCTACGGGTGTCAAGAGCAGTCACAGTCGCTCAATCAGCAGTGTGCTCAACGGAGAGACCCATCAGAGTGCAGGCACGCACAAAGAGCAGGCTGAGCTCAAGATCAGGCACAAACAGCACGTGAGAGAGATACAGGGGGCCAGACGGACCATCAAAGCATACAACCCCAATACCGTGGACCGGTAAGGACTGACCAGAGCCTGTACGAATGGAACGGACAGTCGTGACGGGACCAAGTACCACAAAGTCACTACGACGACACGTCATGTGGTGGGTGGCACCGGAATCGATGATCCAAGTGCCACCGGAGTCACGACTGGTGGACGTCACTGTACAACGAGCAATGGAACACTCGGCATCACAGGGACGCTGAGCCGTCAGTGGGAAGGAACGACGTACATCACGAAGGTGAGACTCATGAATCCAGTCAGTGCAGTCAGGCCCATCATCATCACATGCAGACTGTGCTCCCCCACACGTGTCATCACGAGTCACGAGGACGAACGAACAAGCAGTCTGTGACCCACACGACGATGACAACACACTCGCACCTCCCTGAAAGCGAAGCGCCAGAAGATGACGGGGCTCGGCGATGGTGCGGTCACGTGGGTCTGGATCACTGCTGCTCGCCGGTGAGGATGCAAGAACAGCTGCAGTCGTGGTCGCCACGCGTCCAGAGGAGTGTGCGGTCGACGTGCCGGACGCCGTGCGGGTAGCATGCGCAGCCTGAAGTCCGCGAGTGATGCGCTCCCAGTCTAGCGGCTGCTGGCACTCGGTGTAGCGATGGGCACCTCCACAGTTGTAGCAGTGCATGGAACGGCCACTGCTACCACTAGATGACGACTGCTGCTGACCCGATCCGCGCTTCCTATTCTTCTTCTTCCCCTGGACGGCTGCAGCAACGCCCTGCATCTGCGTGGGTGTAGACGGGGTCGAAGAGGAGGAGGAAGATGAGGTCGTGATGGAGGTAGATGAGGGCGACTGCAAGAGGGAAGATGGTGGTGAGGCGAGGACTGCTGTAGCGAGGGAAGTCTCCTGATGTGCTACTGCTGCCTCGCGGGCCGACGTCACATGGAGGAAAAGCTGGTGGGCCCAAGGGAGCAGCTGCAGGGTGGCTGAGAAAGGCTTGAGAGCAGCATCGTTGTACCGTGTGAATATGTCGGTGTACTCCAGGCGAACTCCGAGCATGATCGTCCAAAGTGCCCACAGCTGTGTGCCCCTGAGGTCCCCAGACGCGTGTAGATACGCATGGCGCGTCGCCAGTAATCCGCCGCAGGCTCCGCTGGTCCCTGACAGAGCAAGTGGAAAGCACGAATGTGTGACGCACGCGTGGCGTGCGTCTCTGCGGCCAGTAGGGACAACGCCAGATCCTAGCCTCCACGCGGGTCAGCTCCGGTGCCTGTGCCAGCCACGCCGAGGAAGGGGCGGAAGTCAACGACAGTCTCACGTGGCATGGCGTAGAGAAGTCCTCGCATGGCCCTGGCTGCTGTCAGCACCTGTGCTGGATTTGTAGGTTGGTATGGGCTGTGGTAGAAGGGCGACACTCCCTCGGAAGTGGCCCACACCTGAAATAGGATCTCCCAGCAGTCAAATCCATCCTCGCTGATGTACCGTGGAGGTGGTGCCTCAAAGTCTTTTGGCTGCCGCTCCGTGGGGAGAGCAACCGAAGGCTGAGGAGGGCGAGAGACGGGGAAGACTCCTGGAAGGGGGTGATCACCGGGGAAGTCAGGTGACGGTCGTATCGGGGACACGGGTGGAGGTTGGATACCCGTCTGCAGCTGACGGAGGCGCTCCTGTAGGAGACGAATCTCCCGCTCCTGGGAGTCATTCTCGAAGCCTGGCATGAATGGCTCGTCGTCAAGGAGGTCCGCAGGTGGTGGGGAAACCACACCAGGAGGTGAAGCAGGTGGGGCACCTGTCACGGGCACCTGAGCCGAGTGCTGGGTGGAGGCCGCAACGCCGGCAGCTCCCTCAGAAATCCGCGGAGGAGCCGTGGACTGAGCGCGTAGGAGCTCAGTCAGCGTGCGGATCGCGTCAGTCTGCTCTCGCTGCAGACGATGCATCTTCTCCTGCTGGCTGCGCAGGTCCTCAATGGCCTGCGAGCGAGGGCTCAATACTCCTGAAGAAGAGGAGGAGGGATCACCTGGTCCCTTGTCCTTGTCGTCGGGCGAACTCATGTCGCCGCTCACTATGGGACGATAGGTCAAGTTTGTCGGATTTCAAAACCGTCCGCGTTTCTCGCGGTGTTGAAACGCTGGCAACTTTTCACTTTCTGGGTGAAAACTTGGCTAAGTGTAATGCTGACGTTAGCAAGTGGTTGCTGACGTCAGCACGACTTGATGACGTCAGCAATCAACGATGCTGACGTCGGCTCGTCCCCTTCTTTTTTTTTTCATTTGTCACAGTTCTGCCGCTGCGCGGTGCCGCGGGCAGCTTCGCAGAAGCTGCGTAGCAGCTTATGGCCAGCTCCTACTACAGCTGTGCTGTCAGCTGCAGTAGCAGCTGCGTAGCTGTGTGTGCAGCGGTGGCAGCAGCGACTGCGCTGCTGCTGCTGCTGTTGCGCGCGGCGGCTGTTGCTGCACGCTGCAGCTGCTGCTGGCTGCCGCCGCCGCGCGCTGCTGCTGGCTGCAACCGCCGCGCGCTGCTGCTGCTGCCACTACTGTGTTGCTGCTACCGCCACGACTGCCGCTGCTGCTATTGTGCCGCTGCCGCTGCTGCGCTGCTGCGCTACTGCTGCCGACGCTGCTGCTATGCTGCTACTGCCGCCGCTGCTGCCACGCTGCTGTGGCGGCCGCTGCTGCTACGCTGCTGCCGCCGCCGCCTCTATTGCTCCTGCTCTGCTGCTGCGGCTGTGGAGGGAGGGGCGGCTGCACGCACCGCAGCCGCCACACACCTCTGCGTAGCGGTACGCGCCGCTGCTGCTGCCTCAGCAGCTGCGATCTCACGTGGTGGGTGGAGTACGTGGACGGCGACCGGCCGTCTCCAACAGGTCCCAGAAGGTCTGTTGCAGCGGTGATTCTCACTGCTACTGCTCTGCTGCATCTCTGCTGCGCAGCTCAGTGAGAACTGTCTCACTGCTCTGATACCAAGAGAAAGTGCGTTGAGGCTTCCTAGCAACACAGCCGTTGACCGGGCGTCAGTGCCTGGTCAGACGGTGACGACAGTCACAGGTCGTACACACAACGGCAAGGGTTTGGCTACGAGACACAAGGCACAGTGTCAGAATGCTTCAATATAGCATATGCAGAGAGAAATGACAACTGACAGGTCCAGGGCATAAATACCTGCCACGGCGCACGGCGGGTGTCGTACGCGGCAGTCCAAGAGCTGTCCTAAAACCGACCCAAAACCACTGTTTTGGCCGTAACTCTGTGCACACATGTCAGAATCCTACGCCGTCTGAACCTAGACGTGCAGAATCAAAAGATGGACACTACGACTGGTCACATGCATACATCCATTGTCTGACAGTGAGTATACAATGCAAAAACATGCAAATGGGCCTCATGCCCAGTCCGCCGAAAGGCGCCTGCAAGACAAAGAAGGCAACTAGGAGTCTCGGTGACATCTGGGGCTCTGGAACAGTGGTCGGTCAGCTCCAGGCGGGTAGTCTGTTGCCTGTCGTCGTGCCGGTGTCACCAGGGCCGCCTGCCTCAAGGATCTGCACGAGTATGGACACGGCCGAGTGGTCATAGTAAACTGTATAGGAACGGCACAGAGCACAACACAAGGAGTTGTACTTGTAGTGCTTGACGAATAGCAACGGCACGTGCTTGTCTCCTATTGTTGTCCATGGCATTACTTGGCAGAACAACAGTGGAAAATGGACTAACAGCCATGTCGCACCCGCCTGAATAAGCGACGGTCAACCGGGCCGCATGACTTGCGGCGACGAATTCCCAACGGCCACTGGAGTGCGCTACGACGACTTATGGCGACTCGATCGTCAGTTGTCGTTGGGGTTGTTCAAGGTCAGAGACCCGGGAGCAACTCCTCACGTGTGCAAGCCATTGGCTGAAAAGAACGTGGAACACCGATTTTGGCGGTTAAAAAAAAGGGTTCGGTCACGAGATACCCGAATAGTGGAAATATAAAACTGATTCGCCCGTCTTCGAGCGAGAAGTAACCTAACTACCCATCAGCCGCCGCTACCGCCATGCCAGTAACAAAGAAAACATACAAAAATGCATGGCGAGACCACATGCCATGCGCTGACGACGCATGGAATGCGGCGCCCTTAGCTAGTAACACAAACCCTTTCGTTGAAGGGTTTCTGATGCTAGCGGGGGGGAGTTTGTTTAGAGTTTGAGGGGAGTTCGAGACTCCCCATGCATTGAAAGGGAACCTGCTGGGCCCCGCTGCCGCAGGGCCCAACAGGAGCCAGCGAAGAAATAAAACCCTAAAACCTCTGATGTAATTCGGGGTATGGTTTGAATGCGGTTTGTGTGTTGAAATGATAGGTTTGCGTTTACAAATTAAATACAAAACCAAAGAAGGGTGTTTTCGCTCGATCGTGAGGGAGCGTGTAGCGGGAGGGCCGGTTTGGCCCTCCCTCCTCGCTAATGCGAGGGGTGGTTGCGCACCACCCCTCGCGTCAGCGAGGGCTGGCCGGCGGCCAGCAATTCGCTGGCCGTCGGCCAGCTCGCTGCCGGCCGGCTAGACGGCCGGCGGCCGGCCAAGCGACCGGCCGGCCACCGGCCGGCCAGCCGCCAGCCGCCGATCGCGGCCTCAGCCGGATCGGCGGCTGGGAGGCCACGAGGGCCTCGAGGGTGAGGCCTCGTGGCCTCGTGCCCTCGTCCCCCCTCGCCCTCCTTGCAAACGAGCAAGAGAGGACGAGGGATAGGGGGAGCGAGGGGGAGGTCAATATAGCTGGCGCGAAATCGCCAGCGTGCCTCGCACGCGACGATTTCGCGCCAGAACGAAAAAAAGAAACTCGAAGTTCGTTTATGACGAACTTCGACGTAAAACAAACGGAATAACTCGTGCGAACACACGAGTTCAAGGTAAAAACCCCCGGTTTGGGTCCCAAAACCAGGGGTTTGGTTAAAAACGGAAATGGGCCTCCGGAGACTCGAAATATTCGAGTCTCCCTGCTCTGGGTCGTTGATGACGATTGCCCCTCAGTCTTGCGAAGGGGGTAAACCCCTGACGCGGACTGAGAACGCCATTCTGCAAACTCCGACGACGACTTCAGAGCAGGAGCTGGAGACTCAGCCCGTTACAGTGGTTCTCATAGCGAGACGACCCTCGCGACCAAGGGTTCGACGGAAACGGCGGCTACGACATAGATAAAACGCCGTCGGCAGCTACAAGCAGCAGCAGAAACGCCGGAAGGGACTACGGCATCAATACTTCACGGATTGAAGCGCCGTAAAGTGCGTTGCAAAGCTGGAAAAAAATCATACTTGTTGCAGCCACTTCCTTCCAGTCTCTTCACACTTCCAGGGGGCTTGGAGGATTTCTGTGGGGCGGGTTGGGGAGTTCCCACCTCTAAAACCACAAAATCCTCCTCGTTTTCAAGGCTCCTTCGAACCTCCTTCATCCAAAAACTGGGACAGCGTCCCTCCCCAAGATTACGGACTCTCACGACCTGAGAGCACCCTAAAAAGGAGGGTGACAACTTGGGGACTTTTGGCGGCTCCCACAACGCCGCCGGCTCAAGGAGGACGCCGCCAAGGGGCGCAAGACGCGCAAAGAAGACTCAAGAGGAGGCCAAGGAAGACAAGAAGACAACAAAGACAAGAAGACAAGTAGTGTTTTGTTCTAGACCTTGTACTTGCTTATCTTCTTGCTCTTTGTCTTAGTTTTGTGAGCGGTACTCACAATTCTTGTTACTTCCTTGTGTTTTGATTTTCTGTTTTCCTAGATCCTAGTTGCTACCAAGTGCCGTGAGTCACGGCCTAGGAGAACTAGCTTGTAAACCCACAACCTTGTGCCGACGTGGCGGCCTAGGAAAATAGAAATATAAATTGAAATTGCCTCGCCGGTCGTGAGAGCAACACCTTAGGAGGCGATTCCTCCTCCTTGTGGGGTGATCCTCACAACAACCTTCACGTGCTAGTTGCACGAGCGACGGGATGGCAAGTGCCGGACCGTCTAAGACCAACAAGGGCAAGGTGGTGACGGCGTCACCACGAGCTCTCGGCGGACTCCAAGTTTTGGGAGCCGCCGCTGCGAGCACGGTTGCCAACCCAAAAGGCAACCGTACCGCCAAGGGCAACCCCATCACCTAAGGCAACCGACGCTAACATCGGCGACACCGAGAAGCGTGCGGAGGCCGCAAAGGTGCTCGACGAGCACATCGACGCGCACATGGGCGACCCCCATGCGACGGAAGACGCGATGGAGGAGGATCTTCCGGAGGAGGACCCCGACAAAGAGCACGATGTCGACGATGGCAAAGGCAACGAGGATCGCGATCATCGCCATCGTTGTGCGACGAACTCGAGCCGATTGCTCGAGAAGGGCAAGAAGCTCGCCGCATCGCCTGAAGCTGCCGACGGCAAGGAGACTGCCGAAAGCAGCAAGGGCGTTGAAAGCAGCCACACGGGAAGTTCCCGCGAGAACGAGCCAGACGACGTTGCCGCGAAGGCAATTCGTGATGACCGTCGTAGGCTGGCGGAGTTTGCTGCCGAGGCCGCAAGCCGACTCAAGATCACCACCGGTGGTGGAGATACGGCGCCACTCGGAGGAATGGGGGCGGACCCTCCTTCCTACGATGCGGCCGCAATGGGGCAAGGCAGCGCCCACTCGAGCGTCGTTGCCGACGACAGTCTCCTCCGAAAGGTGGGGCTCCTTGGAGGCGTGTACGCGAACCGTACCCTCTTGCAGTGGGTAAGGGTGCACGGACAACGCGAGGCCCTGGAGGCTATCGCCGATGCTCTGACGACATCAGAACTCAAGTTTGCGTTCGCCAACCTGCTGGCCCACGTCGGGCAGAGCATCACGGACCTTGACCGTGATCGCCAACTGGAGCGCCTCGTCGCCCACGAGGCAAGCCGCCGATGCAACGACCTCGACAAGGCGTTGCAGAGCGTGACCCAGGTGCGGATGCAGCAGCAAGTGCAGCGTGCCGCACCTGCGGAGGCCACTGCCAGCGGCAGCGACGACTTGCCTACCTCGACGACTTTGGGATCCGTCATGAACACGTCCTTCCTCCACAGTGTGGAGATCTTCCGGAAGGACGTGAAGCTGACCGACTGGCTGAACCGCATGGAGCACGTCCTACGTGTCCACAAGGCGCCACTCAGTCAATGGGGTGACCTTGCCACGACGCGGCTTGAAGACAAACTCTTCAAGTACATGGTCAAGGAGTGGACTGCGCAGCAGCCGCACCTCGAGTGGCAGCCCATGCCGTGGGAGGCCTTCTGCGCGATCATGCGCAAGAAGTGTACCCAACGTGAGGAGGCGCAACGCGCCTTCCAGAAGATCAAGGACTTCAGGCAACTGGGTAGCTCGCTTGAATCCTACTTGAGCGAGTTCACCGCACTCGTGGAGGAAGCCGAAAGCTTCACCGAGGGCGATGGCACTCAAACGTTCAAGTACCTGGAGTGCATGCTGCTAGAGTACTTGCGTGATGGTCTCGCCAGCGAGAAGCTGAAGGACAAGACCACCACGACAGCCACTGGCCAAGCTTGGACAAGCTAGAGGGCATTGCGCGACTACATGAGCGAAGTGTACTCGGCGAACCCGAAGCACTACTCTGATGTACGGCCGAACGCGCGTGCACAGCAGGGTCGCGACATGCGCATGGACGCTGCAGGGGCTGGTGGGTCAGCTAGACAGCGGGGCGGGGCCAAGGGCAAGCAGCCTACAAACCCTCCGGCCAAGAAGGCTGGTGGATACAAGGGTCCCAACAACAAGCGCAACCGCGAGAATGACAAGCTGTAGGCGGCGCGTGAGCGTCGCAACGCAGCCTTCCGCGAAGGGCTCTGCCACAACTGCATGCAGCCGGGCCACTTTAGGGCTCAGTGCCCTGAGGCTGCTGGTGGTGGACAAGAGGCCGCGGCGCTAGATGCAACAGTAGCACCTCGTGGGGATGGTGCAGCAGGAGGCCGCGGACAAGGCCATGGACAGGGTCGCGGTCGCGGCAATGGGCCCGGCCGTGGTAACGGACAGGGCCGTGGAGCGGGTTTTCCCCACCCCTGAGTGACGTCATTGGGGACCACTCAGGGGTAAAAGTGGATCACGAGTGTGAGTTCATGTTTTCAGACGAGGATGTTAAACAATTTGAGTTTTTGACGAGTTCAAATTTCTCTGTTGTTTTCTCCCCTCTCATTGAACCACATTCTACACATGCTGATCGACATTGCCCACTACATCTTACATCATCAGACGAGATACATGACCGAACATGCTTAGTGGTGGCGACACCAACCACTGTGCAAGAGTTGTGTAACACAGTGATTGAAACAAACGCCCTCAAAGCGATGAGTTCAATCACATTTGCAGTACCTTTAGTCGACGATTTTGACCTAATGAAGTTTAAAGACTAGAAGGTGCTGGCCAAATTCACACGTGCCCACAAGATGTGCACTCGAGTGGGTGAATCATGGGACTTGCGACGCCCGTCGTACAGATTCCGTGTTTATCACAAACTCGGCTTACCGTCGTCGAGTCTGTTCACTCGGAAGAGTGGAGGCAACATGACGATGCAGTTCAAAGGACACCTAGCTGGTGCTCCCGTGAACGTACTGGCTGACACTGGAGGGGACGACTCTTTTGTTAGCCTTGGATTTACCCGACAGGTTGGCCTGAAGTACGAGCCATTGAATGGCGCAGTTGTTGTCGGTGACAACCGTACGGTACCCGTGATCGGTTCTTGTAAAGCAAGAATTTGTATTCAAGGGTACACACAGAGTGTCACGTTGAAGGTACTCAACCTTCTTGACCCGTTCGACGTGGTGCTAGGCGATCCCTGACTTCGTGACAACAAGGTTCTAATGTGCTTTGAATCAAAGCGTTTGATCCTCCGGAAAGGACAACGCCGCTTTACGTTGATTCCGAGTACGGAATTATCACCCACCCGACTCAAAGTCCATGCCAGCTTGTCTGCAATGCAGGTCAAGAGACGTATTCGACAAGGTTGTCGATAATTCTTGTCTCAACTGTAGAAAATGGAGGACAACATGACGGAAGACACGCCACAAGAGATCAGGTCTCTATTGGCGGAGTTCTCGGATGTATTCCAAGACCCACCGGCTGGGCTTCCACCAATAAGACACATGGGCCACACGATTCCGCAGCAACCGGAGGCGACTCCTCCGTTCAGACCCATGTATCGCCTTAGTCCAGCAGAAAGGCGAGAGGCCGAACGCCAAATCAAAGAGTACCTTGCAAAAGGATGGATCGAGCCAAGTAGCTCGCTGTACGGTGCGCCAATCCTTTTTATGAACAAAAAGGACGGTGGTTTACGCATGTGCGTAGATTACCGGGCGTTGAATAAGCTGACGGTGAAAAATCGATTTCCCTTATCGCGGATTGAGGACCTTTTGACCAACTCCAAGGCGCAAAATTATTTTCTTCCTTGGATTTTTCTCAAGGGTACCATCAAATCCGCATCACGAAAGATGATGTGCCCAAAACCGCGTTTCGAACGCACATGGGACACTATCAGTTCCGAGTGTTATGCTTCGGGCTTACAAATGCCCCGGCAACTTTCCAAGAAGAAATGAACCGAACGTTCGCCAAGCAACTCGGACAGTTTGTCTTGGTTTACCTGGATGACATCCTGGTTTTCTCCAAATCAATGGAAGAGCACATAGAACATCTGCGCGAAGTTCTCGCAATCCTTCGAGAACAGAAGTTCTATGCGAAAGTGAGCAAGTACAAGTTTGCACAAGATGAGCTCGAGTACCTTGGACACATCATCGGCAAGGACGGCATTCGCGTCGACCCACGAAAAGTCCAAGCCGTTGTGGACTGGCCACGCCCCGAAAATGTTCGGCAGATTCGGTCTTTCCTCGGCCTTGCAAACTTCTTTCGACGGTTTATGCAAGGGTATTCGACCCTGGTAGCACCGCTAACCAGGCTCACGCGAAAAGACGTGCGTTAGGAATGGACATCTGATTGCGAGAACGCTTTTCTCAAAGTCAAAGAGCTTCTCTCCACGGCGCCTGTCCTAGCTCTTCCGGATCCATCGCAACCGTGGGAGGTTCGATGTGATGCGTCTGTAGTTGGACTTGGAGCCGTCCTCATGCAGAACGGTCACCCGGTTGCGTATGAGAGCCGGAAGCTCATACCCGCGGAAACGCCGTACCCGACTTGGGATCAAGAGCTCCTTGCGGTAGTACACGCTTTCAAGATGTGGCGTTGCTACCTTGAGGATGCTGAAGGGGGTGTGACGGTCGTGACCGACCATAATCCATAGTGTTTTTCCAAACGCAACCGAACCTGTCAAGACGACAGGCGCATTGGAGCGAATACCTAAATCGATTCCCGTTTACATGGGAATATTGGCCAGGACGCATCAATGTGGCCGATCCACTAAGCCGACAGCCTGTGGAAATTAAAGCAACCACTGAGGGCAGTGGGTGTTTCATGGCCATTGCAACAACATCCGTACAACCACCACATCCCCTTGCACCTCTGCGGCAACCACCACGAGAGATTATCCATTACAACGGTTTTGTAAACAGGATTCGGATGGGATACTGTGTGGATTCTTGGTTTCAAAACTCTCGAAATCTGGACAAGTACGGCTTGGTGGAGGCCACAGGAATCTTCTGGCACGGAGAACAAGTTGTTGTGCCAAACTCGGGAGACCTTCGAGCAAAGGTTATCTCCCAGTTCCACGACCCGCCGGTCG
>SZWC01002732.1:111737-136554 GCA_023375785.1 Penium margaritaceum
ACTTCAGTGAACTTGTGAAAAAGAGAATGAACCACTCGACTCTCTTTCACATTTATACCTCACTTTGGCAACACTTTTGTGGGTAATTGTTCTAAGTGTATCAGCTTTTGTGGGTAATTGTTATAAGTGTATCCGTTACATTCACAAAAGCCTGGGTTTAACAAGTGGACACAAGAGAACAAGCATGATTTTGTACAAAACATGTCAAAACTTGATTCAACTCCATGGCGTTGTCCAAACTATTTCACCCAACGCACACCTACTGCACTACAACCACACTGAAGCTACCCCTGCCACAATCCGCCTTCAGACAAAGCTGGACCTCCAGCAACCATGGAGCCCCATTGCTGGAGGCAAACCACCAAACAGCTGCTTCTATGGGTCATTCCAATCGACACCTTTTCTCCTTCGCCATGACCTGCACCAGACACATAAGAACAATACACAATGAATGAGCACATTTGCATAACTCACAAATGAGAACAAACTGTGTATGCAGCATAAACATAACAAACGTCCTTACATGTTAGAAGACATCGGGCTCGTCATCCCATTCCTCCCAATCGTCCATGATGCATGCCTGTTGCTGGTCACGAACTGTCCTTGCCTCCCACTCCCTCTGCTGCTGCGGGTCTGTGAATTGGTCGCCGTCCTCGGCGTCCTCCTCATCTGAGTCACTGAGGATGTGCCTTTCTGGGTCGTAAATCTCCTCTTGCGCAGAGTCGTAGCCTGCTACATCGGGGTCATACTCAGCGTCGTCTGTTGGTCCACCCGCTGCTCCTCTTGCCCTTGCAGTTGCTGCCACCACTGCAGAGGCAGCAGCAGCAACTCTGTTAGCTGCTTCTGAGGTGCTCCTGCGCCCCGCCTGCCCCGCCCATCCCCACCCTGCGCCAATGCCAAGCACGGTCGTCCCTGGACTGGTTGCTGCTCCAGTCGTGCTTCTGCGGCCCGCCTGCCCCTCCCATCCCGATCCTGCGCCAATGCCCAACAGGCTCGTCCCTGGACTATCGTCGGAAAGTAGGACCACATTTTCTGCTGCAGTACCTCCACCACGTGAACCCCCTGTGGTGCTTCGGGGGGTACCAGTGGCAGCTGCGGTAACTGCTGCTGCTACTGCTGCAGCTTCATTCTCCGCTTGGGTCTCTGCTGGGGGCCACCTGCCTGCCAATGCCTCTGCCCTCACGGCAGCTTCAGCGCGCTGGAGTCGGCGAGTCAGAGCATTGGCTGCAGCCTCAACCGCAGGAGCCACAGCAGGCTCGTTTGTACACTTTTTTTTCGTGTGACCCTTTTGGCCACAACGCGGGCAGATGTAGTTCTTTCGCCGTTTGTCCTCTCGGTCCCACCGTGCACTCTTCGGCCGTCCGGCTCCACGCTTCGGTCTTGGCTGCAGCCACAGCACACCCTCCTCGACTTTGAGCGAAGCTGGGTTAACGCCTGGCATGGGGAAGTTGAAGGTGCGCCTGTAGGCCATGCGCGTGAGTCCCACGTCGCACAATGCCTTGGCCTGCTCCCCACAGCCGATGACGAATGCGCACGCATGTGCACATGGCTGGCCCCACTCCATCCAGGCACCGCAGGTGCACGTGCGGTCCTGCACGTTCACCTTGCGGGTCCTGTTGCTCGGACCCGTGACACTGCAACTCTGCGGCCCTTCCTCCGTGACGTCGTACTTGTGCGCAAGGACGCTGCTGTTCAGAAGGCGCTTTGCTGCTGTTGGCGCCAGTTGCCCCTCGCACGACTGGCTCAACTTGCGCCTCTCTGCAAGCAAACGCTGCACCCATGTGTACAGGGACACAAAGCAGTAAAACGGGAAAAGCTTCCTGCACTCAACGATGCGGGCGTTCAAAGACTCCGCAGCGTTCGAGGTGGTGTGTCCACCACGGCCGACAGGACAGTACAGCCTGGCCCACTGCTCCCTCGGTATGCCGCCCACCCCGTCTGCTCCAAGGAGATACACTGCAGCGCGGGAGTTCACTGCGCGCAGTTGTTCTTCACACCTTGTCCACTCAGCGGGAGTCAGCGCATGTGCCAGTCGCCAAAACCAGTAACCTGCTTGTTTGCCGAACTTTTGCCTTATGTTCTGCCGCAAGTGGTAGCAGCAGTACGTGTGGTGAGCCCCTGGCAGCTCCTTCTCGACAGCATTCAACAAACCTTTGTCACGGTCCGAAATGACGACCGTACCCTTCTCCGATGCTGTCGGGTATGCGATTGCCAGCTGTTCCAAAAACCACGTCTAGTTGTCTTCATTTTCTCCCTGCACCATGGCCCACGCCATCGGCACGGCGTTGTTGTTGGCGTCGAAAAATTGGCTTATGAGGAGCACTTGTTTGTGGCCATTTTTGAGATGAGTGCCGTCCATCGTGAGGATTCGACGTGCGTGCTGGAACCCGAGGACGGTAGCACCAGGGGCGACGAACGCTCTCTTGAAAACACCCTCCGCAGTCGCCTCCGCAACAGCATGTGTGTTGTGGTCCACCCGCTTCAGCTGCAGCGCAGAGAGCACATTGCGTTAGCTTATGTTTACATAAGCCCGGGAAAACAGGTAGGCCACATGCGAAACCCACGTACTTCGGCGCAGTACAGTGGGAACAGGCTCCAGGATAAGGCTTTGGGGCCAATGAGATGTTCCTGCGCTTTCGCCTTCGCCCGGTACATGGTGTTTTTGTCTACGGCCTTGCCTGTGGCTTTGCGCACAACAACAGCCAACGTCTTCACGTCTGCTGTAGGATTTCGCTTCAGGGTCGACTCAATATGACGCGCCACCCACTTCACTGTCTTCGCCGGGTCTCCACGCCCAACACCCGGGACACACTTATGACCATCGACAATCTCGGCCACCACAACACCAGAACCATTTGCCGCGACATGGGCACGTAGCAGCCACGGGCAGTCCTTTTCCTTGAACTGCCCGCACCGTGCAGTGAACCGCGTCTTCTCACTGCGTAGCCAGCGAATCGTCATCCGATTTGTGATGGCGTAGTCGTCCACTGCTGCGCGCGCCTCAGCCATGTCCCGGAATGACATCCCACCGGGAAAAGTACTTTCCGCCCTTCTGCGTTTTGGGGCCTCACTAGACGCCTCATCGTCGGAGGAAACTGCAAGACAAACAAGGACATGGCAGGATTCAAAAACTGGACCGAGAACCAAGTATTGTTCACACCAAGGGAATACGTGACTGAATTTTTACCAGCTACATGAATCGGTCGGGAAAGCCTCAAAGTGTCTCTTGCTTGTTCGTGCGAGATGAGGAGCACCTGAGCACGCTGCTCATGCTCAAAGTGCTTGTCGTACACGAGGTTTTGAGAGGATGGGGTTTGGGACACGAGACCTGGCTCGTTGAGTTGCGGACGTGAGAGACCACGGCGTTCAGAAACCACAATAGCGTCGCCTGACCTACGCCTACGTGAGGCTGCCCAGTGCAGCTGGGCAGCAATTTTGGACGACCTGGGTACATTACATGTAAAATAAGAAGTAAATACACTAGATACCCAATCTCACCGGGCTCAGAGGCATCCACAAGCGCTTCCATGGCGCGCGGCTGTCCTTCGTGGTGGGTGTCTCTCCAGCATGACGGGGCCTTGGACCGTACTATCGACAGCGGTCGAGAGAAGGGTCCAATGCGTGACCATCGGACACCCTGGACAGGACGCTGGAAAGCGATTGTCTCCCGGGCAGACGTTGGCGCAACGTTTGCATGGTACTGAAAATAGACACCGTGGCACGGGTTTGGGGGGAGTTGATAGTCCTCGTTCATGCACGAAATGCGTATAGTCGCCGCATGGAACGTCGCGTTCACGACGAATACACAACAGTGGACAGGCTGGCGGTTGCTGACCGCGACAGCCTGCGGCCTGACATTGCATGCCGTGCTTACCGTTTGACAATGCCGATGACTAGGATCCGTTTCTTCGTACGACAATCGGTACTTTCTTGAATACTGGCTAAACGCAACGGAAGTCCGCCAAGTTCCCTTGGCAGAAACATGATCCCCCCGTAATACAATTGCTGTTTTGAGGGGTCTCCGACATATTACGCCTTCCTGCGAACACTATTGGACGGTCTCATTTTCCGCCACCAGAAGAGCGCTGACCCATAGCCCGCCGTTTACGCACAACGGACAATACAATTTTCACGTTTCGGCGATCGCGCTTTTTATTCGGAAAATAATCACCCCATATCCACAACATTCAAATAACAACGCCATGCCGGTATGGCGTAGTAATAACGGGCGTAGTGGACATGGCGGTGTTCTCGTCGACGACCGTGGACATGGGGTTCTTATGTTTTAAAGTGTTGGATATGGGGTACATAAAATTTAGCAGTTGGATATGGGAGGGTCCGCCCTTCGGGAATGTGGATATCAGAGCTATTTCGCCCTTTGCAAAACGTCTAAACCTGTTTAATTTTTAGACGTTTTGCAAAACGTCTAAACCTGTTTAAAGAAAAGGGTCATCCCAGGCACTTGTAAGAATGAGCATTCCTGGGACAGCTGTTGAAAAATGTGTGGACAAGTTCATGGTTTCGTGATTTTGCAGTCATGCACGTGCTTCTTGACAAGCATAAGGAGGCAGATGGATGGAGAGAGAAACAAAGGCAAAAGGGAAAACATGCCACGAGGAGAGGGAGGGAGAGGACAGGGGGAGGGGGTGGGGAGGGGGGGTGTCTATCTCTTGTGTGTGCAAAGAACCTAAGCATAAAAAGTCAAGTCAAGTCGAATGTGAGTATCAAAAACTTCCAGCTGTAATGGATGGATAATCTTCTCTCCTTGTGGAAAAGCATGCATTGAAAGATTTCCAGCACAAACATAGAAGAAGAACATTGTTATCAGAATAGAGGTCCACGTGTAAGAATATCTTTCAACAAAAAGGAGAGCGAGAGAAAATTTCAACAATGCATGCACATAGAGAGCAAACCATTGTTCAACTAGAGGGATGGAGTGGCCCGAAAATGTGAGAGGGAGTGAGCCCCGAAAAGGTGTAAGCAGTGACACAGTGAGAGGGTGGGACTACAAGAGTGAAAGAGTGTAAGGGTGCAAGTGTGTAAAGAGGGTGCGGAGTGTTAATTGTGAAAGAGTCTCAACACCATTGAGGTGTAAGAATGGAAGACTGCAAGAGTGTGAGATTGTAACAATCCGCCCAAGCTCATGCTCATGCTCGCCTTTGCTCACACTCTTACCCTCATGCTCACGCTCACTCACACTTGCATTGTCACTTACTCTCACACTCACGCTCACACTCAAACACACACTCTCTCTATCACTCTCTCTCTCTCTCTCTCTCCCTCCCTCCCTCCCTCTCCCCCTCTCTCACTCACTCATACACAAACACGCACATGCGCACACACACACACACACACACACACACACACACACACACACACACACACAATCTGTCAGACTCATTCACACACACAGATTCAAACTCACACACTTGTACTCACACTCGCACTCGCAATCACACTCTCAAATGCACTTGCGCTCGCACTGACGCTCACACTCGCCCTCGTGCTCCCGCTTGCACCATTTAGAACTGCTGGTTTTCACACATCTCTCATTGTGCTCTATTGCTTCCTCCTGGCTTGTGTACATCGGCATGCACATGAATGACGACGAGACGCGACGCTACTGGAGTGTCATCCGATGGAGCCAACGCACGCTGAGGTTTGCACGCAGTTTGCTGTGGCCTCTTTCCTCGGACGTATGACGTGCTCAGCTCCATCAGCAGGCCTCCTGAGCGGTCACGCCGCTCGCGGTCACTGCCACGGCAAGTGTTGTCTGCTCACAACCTATGCCAGATCTTTCTGCACAGTTGTAATTGCAGCGTCATGTTCTGCTTAGGGTTCGAGATTCAGGATTTTTGGGCATTGTGGTAACCGGGGACTAACCTAGACGTTGCCTGGGTTTAGGTAGCCATAAGTCCTTGTTGCTTTTCTTCTAAATGATTCTGACCGCACGAATGCATTTGCAATGTGGGTATTTGGGTAAGGTCTTGTTTTCAGGGAAAACAGACGAATCCTTGGTTTCGGGTTGTCGGTTGTCTGACCGGGCTCACCGAGAAAACCCTGCCTCTCAGAGAATAGGTTATTTTTCTGATTGGCTGGTGAGCACAGTGACAAGCTCTATAGAGCTGAGGGGGAGCTAGTTCTTGGAGGGGTATCCCATTGTTGTGCATTCTCATTTACTAATCATCTCTTTCCAGCTTTGTCTGCCTTTCTCGCGCTAACTCCTCAACAAGCAGACTCAAATCAGCGGAAGGGGGCAGTAGTGTAAAGCAACGAGCGTGCGGCCATGCCTACTCCAGCTATGCTAAAGCCTCAACACGCCGCACTAGTCTATGATTTCTAGCTTGGTATCAGAGCCAGAGCGCAACAAAAGTAGTAGAGCCGAGCATCAGCAAGGCGTACAAGTCCCAGACAACACCGGAGGACCCATAAATGTGCTCGTGCAGGGGAAACTCTACCGGATTTGTCCTTGCAAAGTTAGCCCCGCAGGGTGGCATCGTCAAAACGCTTCCAACGTGGGGGAAATGCTGCCCAAATAATTTTCCGCAGCACAGACCTGGCAACAGTGGTGGCGTTGGCGGACCAAAAAACGTGACAGGCGACACCGTGACCGCACTGATGTACGCGACGACAACACCACAAATGAGGAAAGTGTCCCGTCTGTCCCCCTCTCCCCTCTGTTGCGGCAGAAGTGCAGCCAAAACATTAGTAGCATCACATCTACACTACACATATGAGCAGATTTGCGCTGCAGGTGTGTGACCACAGCCTCAACAGTAGCAGCTGTGCAACAGCAGCCGCAGCAGCAACCACTGTTGCGCAGTCGTAGTTGCATAGCATTGCAACAACAGCCACAGCATCAACCACAGTAACAGCCGCAGTTGTGTAGTAGCAGTAGTAGCAGTAACAGCCGAGCAACCACGTAGGAGCAGCAGTCATGCCAGCAGCCACAGCTACGTAGCTACACAGTCATGTAGCCGCAGTAGCAGCAGCAACAACATAACCACGTAGCAATACCAGTCGTGCCAGCAGTCGCAGCTGCATAGCCGTGCAGCACCAGCAGCAGTAGCAACTATGCAACCGCGTAGCAGCATCAGCCCCGCCAGTAGTCGCTGCCGCGCAGCTACGCAACTGCACAACAGCAACAGCACCGCAGCCACAGCAGCTGCAACAACCACGGCAGCAACCACTATAGCAACAACGGTTGTAGCAGCAGCCGCAGCAACAGCCCCAGTACAGCAGTTGTAGTTGCCGCAGCAACAGCAGCAGCAACAGCAGAAGTAAATACATCAATAGGAGCTGTCATTGCAATAGTAGTAGCAGTAGCCGCTACTACAGCAACCAGTGCATCAGCCACAACCGCAGCATCAGAAGTAACAGCAACAACCACTCCTCATGTTATTCGTCTTTGGTTGACGTCTCTTTTAACATCACTGCTAACGTCATTGCTAACATCAGCAACCCATTAAAAAACAAAAGCAAAAGAAATGCAAAACAAAAGGGAGAAGAAAAGGAGCACACACTGGGCTCACCATGGCTAAAAACCCCAGCAGGGCGTGGATTTCCTCTGCTAGAGGACCCCTTGGTCCACCTTTTCTCTAGGAGATATAGCAGATGCAGCAATTGCAACAAGAGCTATAGCCATTGCAGCAGCAACCGCTGCAACAACACTAGTAGCCACAAGTAGAGCAGCAGTCGCTACAGCACGAGTAATAGTAACAATAGTTGCAGTTGCAACAACAACCGTAATAATAGCAGTAGTAGCAACAGATACAACAACAACTGGCGCCGCAGCAGAATTAGTAGCAACAGCAACCACCACTATAATAGCCATTACAATAGCCATAATTGTACTAGTAGTAGCAATAGCAGCAAAAGCCCGCGAGCATCATCGCCAGTAGCAGCGACACGCTCTGGGGCCCACTGGCCGCCATTTGCCAGCAACTCGCCGCAAGCGTTTGTAGTTGCGGCGTTATAACCACCCACACCACAAAGCCATGGGAACGCTCCGCCTCCCTTTCACCCTCCCGGCCACGCTTGTCCTGCTGTCTTATACGCCACATGATACCTGGTGTAGCAACAGACCTTACGCGAGCAGCAGACTGTAGCGTCGATCCGTGGCCCCACTCTAGGTGCTAGCCGTAGGCCTAAGGACTTTGAGTCTCCGCTACCACCGCTCCAGACCAGCGCCTAGTTCTAGAGTTGGGAGCTCATTTTCCAGATCTGGGCTCAAGGCGAGGGCCTTTGGACGCACTACAACCTCTCGTACAAACCCAACCATGTCGACCAACTGTATGATGCCAGTCGCGCTGTCCTCGCTCTCATCCTGGTCGTCCCATTATGAGCGGATCTCGCCCTCAAACCCTTTTTCGGCGACTTCACCATCAGGAGAACTCCAGGCCCCGCGACCGCATGGCACGTCTTGACGCATCCCCATCGCCTCTCCAGTGAGGCAAAAACCAGCTGCCTGCTTCGGGAGTTCAACTCCTTCCACATGGGGGCGACGGAGTCTGTCACCTCCTACTGGCAGCGGGCGTAGGACATCCTCAGACGCCTTGGCAACATTGCTCCACACCCTTTGGCGGTGCTTCTCACCATCAAGCACGGCGCCACCAACCTGATTGCTGATATCTTCGTCCACTGCAGTCAGGATGTTCTCGCTATGATGTCGGCCCAAGGCATCCTCATGCCCTGTGCCTACAAGCTCTTCCTCAAAATTGAGGAGGTTCCCCTGGTCATATGCCCAGCCCTCTGAGTCAGTCGCCTTCCCTGGCATCGCCTCCGTGGCCGTCAACGGTCCCATAGCAGCTGCTTCCATCAACTTGTCCTCCTCCGGGAAAAAGAAGCACAGGGGCAAGAAGAGCAAGGGCCCGTAGCAGCAGAGAACTGGTGCTAGTGGGAGCAGCTCGTTCTGCCACAACTATGGCCAGCCAGGACACGGGTGGTACACGTGCCCGCACCCGACGTACGAGGCTTGAGTCATCACCACAATGCATCGCCAGCGTGAGCGCCGTCTTGTCGCCGCCGTCGTAGATGTCGCCGCCCCTGCTCCATCCACCCAACATGGCAGTTCTACCCCTCTAACGCTCGCAACTTCCCTACCGTCACCAGCCCTGTAGTAGCACCATCCGCAACCATTGGCGTCCCTCCCTCCGTCATCAACGCATCCCTCCTCCCTACCAGGCTCAGGCGCCATCACCCCACAGTCGGTCTACTCCCTCCGACCCTCCACCCGTGAGCGCCGGTTGGAGTAGTTCATCACGCTCCAGCTCGGACTGCCTTGCCCTCCTCCCCAGGGAAGTGCGAGTTGCATCATCGCATGTTCCCCTACCCTGCCCTGCATGACAGTGACAGAGTTTCAGTCATGTCCTGGATCCTCGTTCGTCCCATAATCTCATGTGTCCTTCCCTCCTTATCCTCTTTGTGATGACGTTCCATGGCTAGATGACTGGCAGTCCTCGTCACCCGCATCACTCGCTAACTGCCTTGTCATGCTTATCAACCTAGCGACGCCAGTCCAAGATCCGGTGGAGACCTGGATCATCGACTCCGGGGCTACGCATCACATGACACCCTCACGTGAGGCCTTCAGTGTACTTGGTCCCATTGCTGATGTATCTGGTGTTCGGACGGGCTTTGGCCAGGTGTTACTTATCTACAGCGTCGGCGTTGTTCGCTTCCGTGGTCCTACTAGGACGTCTTCGTGACCAATGTCCTCTTTGTCCCTCGTCTTGAGCTCGGCCTCCTGTCCGTCACTACCCTCGACTGCATGAGCATGGACGTCTTGCACTCGCGTGGTGTTGGCAATGTGTCATTGCGTCTGTCCGGTCATACCGTCCTGCACGCCACTGCTTGTGGCAACCTGTGGCACGTCCCTCCTCTAACCTCCCCATCAGCCGACACCGGCCACGTGTTTGTCACCAGCGCGCTCTCCCTTAGCACATCCGTCTTTTCCATCGCCGCCTCTGCCAAGTCGACTCAGCCGCCATCGACAACATGCTCCAAACCCAGCTGTCCACGGGCCTTGACCCTGTTTTCTTCCCCGTGCCCTGTCCCACTGAGTACATTGACTGTGCATAGGGGAAGATGCACCACTCGACTTACCCCTTTTCCGCCTCTTGAGCGTCTGTCCCTCTACACCTAGTCCACTCTAGTGTCATGGGCCCTCTTCCCACTGAGTTTGTCGCGGAGCACGGACGTTATGTCCTCACCCCCACCGATGCTTCGCCTGCTACCGCTGGGTCTTCTGCCTTCGACAGTACAGCGACATGGCTCCCACCATTTGCGGTCGGCTCGTCGTTGTGGCAACGCGAGTGCAATTGTCCCCTTCGTTGCTTGCACTCTGATCACGGCGGTGAATTCATGGGTGAGACCAAGATCTTCCTTGCCTCTCGTAAGATCCATCATGAGACATCGGCACCTTGCATACCCAGTTGCTCGATGATTTCAATATTAGATATTTGTACCCTCGTTGAACTTCATCGAATTTGACTTGTATGTCGAATTCAAAAGACTACAAAATCAATTCTAAAACCCATCTGTCGAATTCATAGAACCAGTCCTTGAATTTACTTTCGAGTGGCCAGGTCTCATTCTTAGCTTTGTTTGGTGCTTGTAGAACTTGCACTCGTTGAGAAAATTGACTAGCGAAGAAAACGCTGGAGTTCAAACTTCATCTTTCGTGTATCGGTGTTCAGAGTCTCAAACGTACAAGTGCGTGTCTGAAAAAAATTGTTCACATGTAGTCAAACTTGTTGTCGACGCACACTGGATTGTGCATATTTTGGCCAGAATCTGTACAAGCCAGCACGCATGCATCGCATTGGTCAGAAACTGACAGTGAGTTGCATGCGCGTGGGGCATCGGGCTGCGGCTGCCTGACACTGTCGACGAGCTGCGTGCACGTGCATTCATGGACAGTTCACCGACGACGATTTTAACGGACACGAGGAAATTGAACAAGATCCGTCGTCAAATTTAAAGGACTATGCAGAAACTGCTCAATGAATTCAACCGAACACGTAAATAATTGAACCCTTGTCGAAATTAAGGATTCTTAAATTCATAAAAAAACCCGTCGTCGAATTCAACAAGCAGTAGGGTACCCGCCCAAAACGGCATCTCCAAGCAATGGAACCGCACCATGCCTGACGTCGTGTGTACCATGCGGGTCAAATCCAGTCTCTTGGACGGTATCTACTTCGAGGCCATGGCCCACATGATGTGGGTCCATAACCGGATTCCCCACTAACCCCTTCCCCGCCAGTCCACACCGTACCGGCATTGGTGTGGTCAGCGAGCCAACCTCCATCCGGCTCGCGTCAGGGACTGCATGGCCAGCGCATCACAGCAAGACGGCAAGCTCACCTCACTATGGTGTCCCTCCACATTTTTTGGCGTCTCGTGCCAGTAAAAAGCCTGGTGCTTCTGGGATCCCTCCCTGCACTACAGCGTAGAGTCCCGGGATGCCCTCTTCTTTGAGGAGCTGTTTTTCCATGACCTCGTTCACTCTGGCTCATTGATGTCCCTTCCGTCACTTAGGGGACTGGTCAGTCTGTCCTCCGTCCTGCCGCTTCCAAGCGATACATCGCCTGCCGCCCCGTCCATGTCTGCTATCCCCTCCGGGCCAGCAGCCTCGTCTGCATCCGCTGGTCTCTCAAGGCTAGCCGCCTCGACCGTGTCTATTAGCCCCTCTGAGAAAGCTGCCCTATCTGCATCCGTAGGTCCCTCAAGGCCAGACGCCCCGTTCGTGTCTGCTAGCCCCTAGGGGTCAACTGCCCCGTCCGCATCCGCTCGTCCCTCAGGGCCAGCCACTCCACATCAGCTGACTCCTTCGGGATGGGGCCAACGGCCCCATCTGCATCAATTGGACCGTCTGCGGAGTCATCGTTCCAGACTACGCTCGAGACATTGATCGACTCACTCCCACCCGCTACCTCCCTTCTACCTCCCGCCCGACCTCGCTATGCACGTGTCCCGGGCGGGAACCTCTAACCTAGGCCATCAGTGAGCACACAAGCAGTCGTCCCATGCCCTCTTGTGCCACGACCCCGTGCCATCCCACGAGGCTCCTTGCCTCTCTATATACCCACTCCCAAAGTCGTGAGTTGGGACCCTGGCACCAAGGCCCTTAGAGGCACATTGGTTGTCATTGCCATTGGGGATCCAAACTGGGCTACTCCATGCTCCATCAGGAGCACCGACACGCCATCACATCCACGCTCATGCGCGTACCACCTAGGGCTCGGGATGCACACGTCTTCACTGTCTGCCCCACAATACGCCCGCAGGACCCAGCCACCCTACACGAGGCTCAGGATTCTCCGGAAGCTACACACTACAAGGCTGCATGTGCCGACGAGCTTGCCGCCATCCGGCAACATCAAGTCTATGAGCCCTTCGACCTTCCCCCCAACCGAAAAGCCATCGGTGCCAAGTGGGTCCTCCGGCGCAAGTGGAAGCCCGATGGATCCCTGGACAAGTACAAGGCCCGTCTTACAGTCAAGGGGTTTGCTGAGGTCCCAGGAGTCGACTACGACCAGATCTTCACTCCGGTCAGCTTCTTCTCCATGAGCCGGGTGCTGTTCAGTCTGGTTTCTCAGCACGAGTGGGAGTTGCATTAGATGGACATGAGTAACGCCTTTCTCCATAGTTCACTGGAAGGCAAGGAACACTACATGGTGTAGCCCCGAGGCTTCGACAATGGCACTGCTAGGGTTTGGCGACAGAGAAAGGCCCTGTATGGCCTGAAGCAATCACCTCATTGCTAGAACCAGGAGACTCCTCCCACGCTTCTCAGAGGCGGCCTCCTTTGCAGCACTATAGACTCCGCACCGTTTGTCAGCCCAAGAGGCCAGCCCTTTGTCGCCGCCCTAGTCTATACCTCCTCATTGAGACACCGGGCGCCGCTGCCATCCAGCGCATCAAGGACCGCCTACCAGATAAAGGACCTCCGGCGTACCCGAGTCTTCCTGGGCATGGAGTTGGAGCATAACCGCTCCCAGGGCCTCCTGCACATCCACCATGCCACCTAGATCTAGACCTAGTCAACTCGCTTTGCCGAGGCCATGTCCTCCAATGGCCACGCGAAGCTAAAAGCCTTGATCCAGGCGTTGTGGAGGAGCTAGTTGACATGACCACAAATCTGAGAGTTATCGGGTCACAGATGTTCCTAGCAAAGATGACACGGCCAGACATCACGTTTGCCGTTAACCTCCTAGCCCTATTTTTCCAGGATCCGTGTCACCTCCATTTCAAGGCCGCAATCCCCGTGTTGCGCTATGTTGTCTTGACTCCACGGCGAGGCCTCATGTACCGTCAGCTGCCGTTCGTTGTCGTAGTGGGTTACACTGACAGTGACTTGGCTGGCGGCCCGGACGGCAAGAGCTGCACATGCTGGATCTTACTCGTTGGTGGCAAAGTTGTGTCCTGGCCCAGTGGCAAGCAAGGCTACATTGCACGCAACACAACTGAGGACAAGTATGTGGATCTTGGTTGTCGTGCGTGTAAGGGCGTGTGGTTGTGTCGTCTGTTGTCCAAGTTTTGTCAGTCTGTTACATCCATCACGTTGCACTATGACAACGAGAGTTCCATGGCATCACCGACAATGATGGCATACATCATACACGCACAAAGCACATCAATGTTGAGTATCACTATGTATGTTCATTGTTGCATGACGGTAGCATGAGCATTGTGTGTGTAGAGTCAACACGGCACTTGGTTGATTTCTTGACCAAGGCAATGAAGCGTGGTTCATTCAAGAAGGCTATGACTACGACCGGTGTGCATCCGTGAGTTGCTCTCTCTACCCCTGCTTATGCATTGCCTCTCCTGGGGGAGTCTTTCCTACTTAGTCAATGTGCTCGCTGTCCGGCAATGTACACTATGATAGTGAGTCATGGGGGAGTGTTGGTTTTTGCGCATCTCTCATTGTGCTCTATTGTGTCCTCTCCGCTTGTGTACATCAACATGCAGCTATCTTACGGCGAGATGCGACGATGCCCGAGTGTCGTCCGGTGGAGCCGACGCAAGCTGAAGTCCATATGAAGTTTGCTGGAGCCTCTTCCCTCGGACGTATGATGTGCTCAGCTCCATCAGCAGGCCTCCCAAGTAGTCATACTTTTGGCAGTCACTACCACGACAGATGCTGTCTGCTCGCGTCCTATGCAAGACATGTGTTCACAGTTGCAACTGCAACGTCATATTCTGCTTAAGGTCCGAGTTTCAAGTTGTTTAGACACTATTGTAACCGACGACTAGCCTAGTCGCTGCCTGGGTTTAGGTAGTTATAATTCCTTGTTGCTATTTTTCTAGATGATTTTGACCTCATGACTGAGTTTGTAGTGTGTGTATCTCTGTGTGGTCTAGTTTTCAGGGAAAACAGACAACGCCTGGGTTACGAGCTGTTGGTTGTCTGACAGGGCTCACCGAGAAAACCCTGCCTGCCAGAAAATATGTCATTTTTTTTATTGGCTGGTGAGCTGAGAAACAAGCTCTAGAGAGGTGAGGAGGAGCTAGTTCTTGGAGGGATCTCTCCTTGTTGTTCATTCTCAGCTGCTAATCAGTTCTTTCCAGCTTTGTCTGCCTTTCATGCGTTGACTCCTCAGCGTGCAGTTTTCTCTCTCATTGACTCAGAGGAGTAGAAGGGGGCAGCAGTGCAAAGCAATGAGCGTGGAGCCATGCCTACTCCAGCTATATTGTAGCCTCAACATGCCACACTATTCTAGGCTTTCTAGCTAGAACCAATCACCGCAAAATCATACACTCCTCAAAGAGTGTACACCACATGTCATCTCACAGAAGAAGATAGCATAAATTGTCCTTTCATATCATTGCCGATGAATGGAAAATGGTAACACCCTCCTTATAAAACATGTTTCAACAACTTCATACACACTTCATGAGAAAGGCATCTTTGATTGCTACTTCTTGGAAATTTCTTGTGTTTCAAGTTGTGGGTTAGAAAATTCCTTGGAACTTCATAGGAATTTTTGAAATGACTGGTGACAAAATTGTTTACGTTCCGATTTGTTAAAAATGCTTCGTAATAGTTTAGATTTTTGAAAAACAAAATGACAATTCCTATAAATTGAAATACGCCTTGAACGCTTACATGACAAATTCCTGTCCCAATTTATGCAGTATGGGCTTTTATGGCATCCTTCGCCAGTGAAGAGATCTTCCAGAGCAATGAGTCGTCTTCGGTACCCTGTCCGAGACACCCGCTGAATTAAGCATCTTTTTTATGATTTGCTCATACAGTCCAGGCGCCATCCTTGGTTCCATAAAGTGCATATGGGGAGTGGGTGAGGAGGTGCACGGCAGTTCGCACCACATATGGATCCATTTTGCACAAGTGATTTTCAACATCGGATGCATCCGTGAAGGTCACTGGTTGCACTTTTATACTTTCTTTGATAATGTTAACCAGGCGGACTGCGCACTTCCATATGCACCCACGTTAAGCACTTTTCTGGTAGAGGGGGTGGGGGGATTTGGCCCTGGGTCCCAACCCACCATCCTCCAAGTGGGAAGTGCAAGCAGCGAGTGCATGCGGAAGTAACTTTCAGATATCACATGAGAGGCAAGAACATCTACACTAGTGTGAATGTAAGATAGAATAATAGAGACTGTCGATTCCTTAGGATCGACTGTTGACGCCCACCGATAGCAATCTTCGAAAGCTCTACCTTGTTTCTCGGGGTTGTACCAATCTAGAAATTGTTCACGTTTTCATAATAATGACGTTCGATCTTTTTTAAATGTCTTGATCAGAAGAAAGTCAATCATGCATCATGCGGTATGCACTGCCAGGTACTAGTCGTCAACCAATCTTGGCTAACGGCGAGACCCGAAACCCTGTAGCGCAATTCATTTTCAGAAATGTCGCGAGATGGGGATTTGGTCACTAGTAGCGAATCATGAAAAGTAATACTCTCTCTTTTCATCAAAGTCGTTCGTAAATAGTGTTGCAAAGGTGATAACGAGACCTCTTGGTAGCCGTTCGACTTTTGAACCAAGTGGAAAGGGACTGTCTATGTCCATGTAAAGATGATTTTATGTCTAGCTTTGTGTTGGTTTTTCCAGCGACAAAACCAACACAAATCTAGTGAGTTGTGAGCATTGTGAGTTGTTAATATGTGTGCACGTCATTATCTCTATCGTTCCAATTTCTCATCATATGGCCCCCGTGCTTGCTTCAGGATGCATGGCGATCTCGCAGAACAAAAATTTGATAACAGCAGCGAATCCTCTAAGTCGCTATAAGATGTTTTGCGACTTAGGCAAAACAGGTCTGCTTCCATCTATAATAAGACAAGAACTCAACTTGTGCTATGAAATCTAGAACAATGTATCTGCCACTTGTCTGTGTTCATTGTGCGCACAACTACAGTGTGCAAAGTGGGACACATGACATCATGCATTAACTCTGCCCGATTTCCTTACTATTGCTAAAGTGGCAGTCAAGGAATAAAGTGCAAAAGGGCTAAAAGGCACACCATAACTCGTCCAGGATCTCGGAGACATATGAGAGGAATATAGGACGTAGTAAAAAAAACATAACTAGCCAAGAACATGTTTCAAAATCATAATAGGTGTTATTTCTTCCCATACAGGTTTCATAAAGAGGAAAGCTAACAACATTTATAATTTTATCCCTTTTTCTGTTCAATAACTAGGAGGTTTTTGGAGATGTATTTCTGAATACATGGAAAACTATTGGATTTTTTTTTTGTACTTTTCACAGGGGAAAACTAGTTCACACCCTCAACCTCACACTTGCTCTTCTGTAAACCTCCACATGCACTTCTCACATACTATTTCATGTACCAATTTGTCCTACACCAACCTAAATCTCACCTTTTCCACACAATACAATACACTAGTTTAGTCTCGTGCTCTCACTACACACACCAATTCATACACCTCCTTATGCACTCCCCACATGCACGTCCATCCCATATGTCTCCCCCTTTGTACGTACCTCATGAATCTTACTGAAAAGGATATGTTTTTAAATGAAAACTTATGAATCATTATGACGTCAACCTAAGAATCAAATACTTCAAAAGTGTATTTCTCCACACTCAATGTGTTCTATATGCTACATATCTTCATTCTTATGTCCTCAATAACTTCAACCTAAACATTGGTTCGTAACACTTCATAACGAATTATGAACCAAAAATAGAAAAACCCGGCTAATAAACATGTACACTAGTGTACATTTTCACCCACACAACACTCATTTATTTATACACCTCTTCATACACTCCCCACATACACTTTCAAGCCGCACCCCGTCCACACAAATATAGCCTTTCTCAAAGTTAACTATACACTGGTGTCCACTTTAAAATGCACCACACTCATGTAATTGTACACCTCCGCGTCCACTCCCAATATGCACTTTCACCCAAACCCCCCCCCCACCCCCTCACATCCACCTTTACCTCAACCTACATGATTCAATATCCACGTGGACATATCCCACCACAAGACGCAATCACATTCATAAACCTCCTCATGCACTCCCCACATACACTTTCACCCAACCCCTAGCCCCACANCCACCCCGTCCACAAAAATATAGCCTTTCTCAAAGTTCACTATACACGGGTGTCCACTTTAAAATGCACCACACTCATGTAATTGTACACCTCCGCGTCCACTCCCAATATGCACTTTCACCCAAACCCCCCCCCCACCCCCTCACATCCACCTTTACCTCAACCTACATGATTCAATATCCACGTGGACATATCCCACCACAAGACGCAATCACATTCATAAACCTCCTCATGCACTCCCCACATACACTTTCACCCAACCCCTAGCCCCACAGTACACATTCCACCCATCCACCTCTAGATCAACCCACAAAAAATGCTTTCAACCTTCCTAGAAGCTTCCTACAAACTGGACACAAGTTAACACAAGTGCAGACTTGTACCCCCACCACACATTTTTTTTCTCACCTCCTCATACACACTCCACATACACTCTCACCCACACCCCCTTTACCCCCCACACTCCTCACTTATAATCAACACAACACATACCAAAAAACAAACATGTGAGACACTTACTCACCATAACATACTTTAATCCCCAATACCCCCTGCCCTCCTACCTTAAGCCAGCTTTACCATGTCGTATTTGTACACTATTGTTCCATTTCACACACGCCACACTCACCAATTCCTACACCTCGACATTCACTCACCATATGCACTTTCATCCAACAAGACCACCCCCCCCCTTTTCCACGTCAAGCTCAAACTACTTGAATCGCACACAAGTATATTCTTTCAGTCATAAAACACTCAATCATTCATACACCTGCTTATACACATACACTGTCAACCCAGCCCCCCACCCCCCACTCCCCACCCCCCTTCAACCCCCTTATTCATTCAACCCACACAAGTGTAGCTCAATCCATCCAACATAGTTAACAGGTTTCTATGTTGAATTTTACATAACAGGATGTTTAGGAATCTTCAAAGGTAATCCTCAGATTGATACACCGTTTGATGCCTTGCTGGATTGTTGTTGGTGATCTCTCTATCAAGTATCACCACTCACACACACAAGCACTTTTGCCTCAATAATGTCATTGACTGTGCAATTTAAGAGTATGAGCGAAAGGCACGGTTACAAAAATCCTCTCACAAGCTTTCCGATGGTACCAAGATTGTTAAGAATGATCTCGTACATAGGAAGTAGTAGGAAATACAAACCTACAGCTATTTAACTGACTATGCTAGCTAACAACGGAAAAATACAAGTATTGTGTAGTCCGGAATCATGTGTCTTTGAGTTCTCAGCCACAGGATCACCCGGACGCCGCTCAATAACCTCTGGCCATCGGCAAACCGAGGTTGGCGGATGCCCAACACCCTCGTTGTGATCCACGGACGCGATCGTCTGGATCTGCGGTTACTCCACATTGCCATTGATCTTTCTCGGGCGTTGTCTCGAGAGGAGCCAATGCTCACACTGCTCAATTTGTCAATGGCTCCGATCAGTCTACTTCCCTTGAAATGATTCTTGATCACCGGATCCATCTTTAGAAGGACGATGTCTGCCTTGAGCTCCAATCCCCTGCCACGTCAGAAGACTTAATATCGAGAGGAGCTCACGCTCACACTCTTGCTTAGTCTGCCAGGCCACACAACATGTTTGCGCAAATCGTACTAGAATGAATGGCACTCGTTACCAGTGTACTGTCAGCTCTACGGAGCTCTGATGGGACGAGTAGAGTAGGTAGGGTTGCGGATGGATGGATCAGTGGGACACCTAAAGAGGCCTGCCCATAGCCATACCATGTCCCGCCACACTGGAGAGATGGGTGGGTCAAGAGAGAGAGAATGAATCTCTCTCTCAGCCCTCTTGCCTCCTTTTTTGTTGTTGTTGTGCCGAGGCGAGAGAGAGAGAGAGAGAGAGAGAGAGAGAGAGAGAGAGAGAGAGATACTATTGTTGCCCCCAGAAGGTCATTCGATCAAAGAGATCTTATGGCTGTCCCTTTTTCAACATTCCCCCCGTTGTCCATCCAACACCAGTGAGGTTGGAGCCGACAACTCTGAAAAGAAGGAACCCCCCCCCCCCCGAGAACAGAGCTAGGAGGTGGGAGCGAAAGAACGCATAGCAAGGCACGGGAATGCCTATCAAAACACTCCCCTCCCGAGCAAACCGAGCCTCGACGGTGGGGGAAAAAACTTGAGAGAGTTCAGGACGCTAGCAATGGAGAGAAAAACAAGACGCAGGGTGAACCATGGGGCGATGGAACTTTTTGACCCGTCCGCCGATGAAGGACCAAACCCAGCAGTACACCTTGTCCGGACTCCCGGGAGTGGCTAGCTCCCGCTCATCCGGCCCGAATGGTGAGCTGATAGCGGCAGCCCACCCAACGGGGTGTGAAGTCAAGAGGGGAGCCGAACAGCTTTTGTGTAGAGGAGAATTGCAGTTGCAAGTGGCTTGGCCCCCTCCGGATTGGCCAAAGCGGCAATATTGATGGCGTGTTGCGAGGACCGAGGCGTAGAGCATGGAGAAATACGCACAACAAAAAAAACACAGAGAGACAGGAAGTGTGTAGCATAGGCAGAGGTGTCGAAGTCCCCTCATGCATCCCAACGCCTCATGTGGGGGAGGGCGGAAGAGGAGAACGACCATCAGCGGCGAGAAGGATAGCACAGTGGAGGTGACGCAAGGAAGAAACAAGTAGAGAAAAAGGCAGGGTTAGCGGTCGTTGGCGTCCCGCGTCCATGCCAACGCCTCATGTGGGAGGCACAGAAAGGGGAAGCCACGGCGGCTCCACCGACGGCCATCTCCGTCCATCCCAATGCCTCATATGGAGGGGATGGAAGGAGAGAGACAGGAGTGAGTGCGTAGAAGGAAAAGAATTGAGAAGCTGGATTGAGGAAGGTCAGGAGGAGGAGAGGAGGCCCATGCGGGCGCAGAGATGAGCATGCCGGTCGGCGGAGAGTGCTTTGGTGAAGATGTCAGCAGTTTAATCAGTAGTGGAGAGGCCAGAGTAGGCCAGATGTGTGGCTGTCGTGATGGGTTTGGTCAAGCTGTGATCCTTGGAGAGTGGCCTAGACTGAGGGGTAGAGGTACCAAGACCGGATTTGTCGGCCACCCATTGGACGTATGTGGCTTGAGTGAGCGTCAACTGACCGTGTGTCATGTCATGTGTGACTTGGATGCTGAGATATTACTTCAGTGGCCCCATGTCAGAAATTTCAAAGTAGCAACATACCTGCTGCTTGAGGGTATCCAGGACAGAGAGTGATGACCGAAAGAGAATGAGGTCGTCCACGAATGAGGATGACTTCGAGAAGGTCAGATCCACCACAAAAGTACACTGAGTGATATGAGTGAAGGCGTTGGAGGCCTTGGATCAGAAAGAGCTCATGGATCTTCAAGTAACATTGACACGGAGCTTGCTTTAGGCCATACATGGACTTGTCGAGTTTGCAAACGTGGTCGGGTTTGTCGAGAGAGATGAATCCTTCAGGCCAAGTCATGTAGATTGTTTCATTGAGATTGCCATTGAGAAAGGTGCTTTTGACATCCATTTGATGAAGGTGCCACTTGTTGTTGACAACCAGAGACAGAATCACTCTGATGGATGAGTACTTGGCCACGGGTACAAAGGTATCTTAATTGTTGACGCCAATCACTTGACTATATCCACACGCGACAAGACATGCTTTGTAGCAATAGGGTGTGCCTGCACTAGTCAGCTTTGTTTTGAACACCCACTTACAGATGTTCTTCAGGAATCACAAGGGGGAAGCACACCAGCGTGGTCATTCGGTGAAGGGTAAACGGAGAACTTCTGAAGAGGTGGTGGAGTTGTCTCAATATAGAGAGTGGGCGTGACTACCGGTGGTGCTGCATCACAGGTGCGGTTGAAGAACCTTTTGTCGAAAATGGGTTGTCTACCGTAGATGACGCGCTTGGAGACCGGATCCCACAGGCGAGAGATATCACGTGTCTCGTACCCAAGAAGGATGCAGACTTTGGAATGTGGATCGAGTTTGGAGAGTTATTCTGGTCGGACCCAGGCATGTGCTGTGCAGCCAAAGATTCGAATGTGTTCCAGGTAGGGCTTGCTCCCAGTCCATGCTTCATAGGGTGTTGATGCACCTACACGCAGCTTTGCGGTGGAAAGACGATTCGTGAGATACGCTGCAGTTTGAAGAGCCTCAACCCAGAAAGCACATGAGAGACCAGCAGTGTGGCCCATGGTCCGAACTCGTTCAAGAAGTATGTGGTTCATCTGCTCATGTTTGCCATACGGTTGTGGGGTGTACGTCACCATGGTTTGATGCTAAATGCCTCTCTCATTGTAGAAGGATTTGAGATTGTGGTTGACAAACTCGGTATCATTGTCCATGCAGATCTTTTTCATTGTCAAACTGGTCTCATTTTCAACCTGTCGAATCCAGTTTTAATTATTTCGATGGTGTCGGATTTGAATCAAAGAACCCGGGTCTAGACCATATGTGTGTAGTCATCCAGAATGACGAGGAAATAATGATTGTTGGAGAGGGATCCCTCCTTGATGTAACAAAGGTCCATGTGAACGAGTTCCAAACGCTCGTGGGTTCCATGAGATGGAAGAGATTGAAAAGAGGCCCGATGTTGTTTGCTTGTGAGACAGCCGCTACAGATGGGTTCTTTGCCATCTTTCAACAGGCTGGTGGGAAGATTATAGACGATTGAATCTGCAGCCATTTTGGTTCGTGTTAAATAGTTGACGTGTGCCAGACGCTTGTGCCAGGGATCTGCCATTGTCGATGGAGAGGTTGTATTTGTCGATGTGGAGGCCATGAAGGCCATCTCTTGCATCTCTGGTTGTCTAAAGGGTTTGCTAGTGTCAAGAATGGTCAATTTTCCCATTCGAGTGCCAACAGCTGCCAGTTGAGACTTCTAGTTGTACACCTTGCAGTTCTTATCAGTGTCAATTACCACTTTGAAACCTTTTTTGTTGGGCTTGGTGACAGAGAGAAGATTTGCAGCGAGATCTGGGACACAAAGTATGTCTTCAAAATTCCTCATTGCCGGTTTCCCATTCCACTTAATGCCAACCTTGACCGTCCCTTGCCCGTAGCCGGGGATAGTTGTACCATCACCAAGGCAGAATTCCCATGGTGTCAGGAAATGCTTGAAGTTTATGAACTAATCCATTTTGCAAGTCATGTATTTCATGCAGCCAGAGTCCATAATTTGTGCCAGGATGGAGCACACGAGGAGGAGTGCGCCGTGGATGGAGCACATGGAAAGTTCTTCAGTTACAAACTCTTCTTCTGCCAGTGTGTGATGTGTTGTGTCTTCTGGTGCTGAGTCATAGGTTGAATGCTCTGGCTGGGTAACTGACATATCCTTATTGGACAGGATTGGTCCTTTAGATAGGAGATTTAACTGAAATTTGTATTCTTCATCAGCTAATTCCTATGCTTTTGAAGAACCTGTAAGAAAAGCGTCCACGGTGGACATGTAAGTTGTGAACATAGTTTGATGTAGCCGTCGAGAACCATAGTGACGGACAAGGCTTGGACGTTGTTTAGGGCAGTCCACAGCAATGTGCCCCTTTTGCTTGCATGTCCAACACACTCGGTCGTGTGGTGAGTGAGGAGTTTATAGGACTCTCCTATTGAAGTGCATGAGGGAGCCCTCACTTCCATTGCCATAGGATCCAAAATTCTTGGTCCTTTGTCCTTGATATTTGGATACAAGGCCAGTTTTGCCTCCATTGTCCTTGAGATATTTTTCTTCAACCATCATTACCTCTTCAACAACTTTCTCCAGAGTTAGGGAATATGGCTAACTTCCAGGCGGTGCAGCTGCTACGGGTGCAACGCCAACGACAGCACCAGCTGCCTCAGCGGTTGCTCTCCCTCGTGCATGAATGGCTTACTGCACAGTTGACCGAAGTTTAGCCGATTGGGCATAAAAACTCTTCCCCTTCTTCTGAAAGGTCTGGAGTCAGTTGATGGTGTGCTTGATTCTGACAGGGATTCCACGAAAAAGAGTTAGCACAAGTAGTCTTTCAAATATCACTTCTCCCATTGATGAAATGCGACTAGCCAGATGCTTGAGATGAGACACGTGATCCTCCAAGTGTGTTGCTTCTTCCATCTGTTGAGTGTGAAACTATGTCAAGAGGCTTCCGAGTTCAACATCGCTTGTTCTCTCATAACGTTTCTTCAGGGCCTTCCAAGCCTTCCTTGGACGGTTAGCTGGGTTGTCTTCTTTGATAATGAACTTGAGTTGATCCGTTAGATTCATCGCCAAATTTGAGAAGGCCCTATCACAGGGCCGTTTCCAGTTGATTTGTTCTTCAGTTGTTTCTCCTTTGGGTAAACTGTCAGCGGGAGGATCGCAGACGACTTCCAAGAGGTCCTTGTTCAGGGATTCATCTCAATGTTGAATGCAAAGGTATGATAGTCATCGTCATCAAACGACGCCATTTTGAAGTGATCCCCATTATTGATGGTTGCCGCCATGGTTGAGTAGATCTGAAAATACCACCTATTCTGATACCAAAAGTAATCTTCAAATTGATACACTGTCTCATGCATTGCTGGATTGTTGGTGGTGAACTCTCCAACAAGTATCACCACTCACACACAAACAGGCACTTTTGCCCCACTAATTTCATTGACTGTGCGATTCAAGAGTATGAGCTAAAGGCACAATTACACGACTCGTCTCACAAGCTTTCCAACAGTACCAAGCTCGCTAAGAATGATCTTGTACAGAAAAAGTAGTAAGAAATACAAACCTTCAGCGATTTAAGTGACTATGCTAGCTAGTAGTGGAAAAGTTCAAGTGTTACGTAGTCCGTTATCCTGTGTCTTTGAGTTCTTAGTCACAGGATCACCCGGACACCGCTCAATGACCTCTAGTCATCGGTAGACCAAGGTTGGCGGATGCCCAATACCCTCGGTGCGATCCATAGACGAGATCGTTCCGACCTGCGGTTGCTCCCCATTGCCATTGTTCTTTCTTGGACGTTACCTTGAGAGGAGCCGATGCTCACACTACTCGAGTCATCAACGGCTTTGATCAGTCTGCTTCCCTCCAAATGATTCTTCATCACCAGATCCATCTTTAACAGGACGATGTCTGCCTCGCGCTCCAGTCCCTTGCTATGCCTAGCTTGCACTTCCACACATACTTGCATTCACAAAATCACGCACATTTCCACACACATACATACACAAACAAACAACAACACACATGCACACATACACAAACACATACACAAACACACACACACACACACACACACACACACACG
>SZWC01002732.1:140107-160221 GCA_023375785.1 Penium margaritaceum
ATAGACTCCTCTCATATGCTTTCCACTTGATGAGGGGGGTTCCAAATTACAAAAGTGCACAAGGCAAGTCTATGAAGGTGTGTATGACTGAACAAGTGACGTCACGTTGAAGTAATGCATTTTTGTACACGATCTTATATCACTTGTATGATGTTTCTCCTCATCGTACACAAGTTGTCTTTTGTATGCCACCATCATGAAAAAGTTTGCTCACTCCTCCATACAATCCCCGCATACACGTTCCACTTGACGAGGGGGAGTGGATTTGAGGGAGGAGGGTCCACATGATAAAAGTGTATGAGGCAAGTGTATGAAGAGTTTATCACTTGACAAGTATCGTTACACTGAAATAAAACCTTTGTGTGCATGACATCACTTCTATGAACACTTTGCTCCTTGTACACATGTGTACTTTTGTATGTCATTATCATAGCAAAATTTGTTCACCTCCCTCGTACAATCGTCCCATACACTTTGCACTTGACGGGGGGTTGGGGGTCGGGGGGTCCAAAAGGGCAAAAGTGTATGATGTAAGTGTACAAAGGAGTGTATCACAAAACAAGTGATGTTTTGTTGAAATAATCCATTTGTGTACATGATCCCATAAAAACTTCATGAAGTCTCTCCTCCTTGTACACGACTATATTCTTGTGTGTCACTATCATACCAAAACTTGTTCAGTCCCTCATACAATCCCCTAGTACACTTTCCTCTTGACGAGGGGGGGGGGAGGAGGTTGAGGGGGGACAAAAACGACAATAGTTTATGAGGCAAATGTAAGGAGTGTATCACTGAATAACCGACGTTACATTTAAATAATACATTTGTGTACGTGATCGCATATGACCTTTATGATGTTTCTCCTCCTTGTTCACAAGTGTAATTTTGTATGTCACTATCATGCAAAAAATCTGTTTACTCCCTCATACACTTCCCTCGTACACTTTCCACTTGATGGAGGGGGAAGTTGGGAGGGGGGGGCTAAAAAACAATAGTGTATGAGCCAAGTTTACAAAGGAGTGTATCACTAAAAAAGTAACGCTACATTGAAAAAATACATTAATGTACATGATCACCTACCAATTTTGTGAAGTTTTCCTCCTTGCACATAAGTGTACATTTGCATGTCACCGTCATGTTTCCTTTTTCTTTTCACCCCCTCGTACACTCCCCTCATACACTTTGCACTCAACCGGGAGTGTGGGAGGGGGGATTTGGAGAAGAAGGTTCCAAATGACAAAAGTGTGTAAGACAAGTGTATGACGTAGTGTGATTGTTAACAAGTGATGTTATGTTATATTGATACATTTGTGTACATGATAACATTTTACTTACATGAAGTTTCTTCCCCTTGCACACAAGTGTACGTTTGTATGACACCACCATACCAAATTTTGTTCACTCTTTTATGCAATCCTCTCATACACTTTCCACTTGACGGAGGGAGGGGAGGGGAGGGGGTAAAGGAAAAGGGGGGGGTCCAAACAACAAAAGATTATGATGCAAGTGTATGAAGGAGTGTATCACTTAACAAGTGATGTTGTTTTGAATTGTTTCATTTGTGTACATGGTTTCATAAAAATTCGATGCACTTACTCCTCCGTGTACACAAGTGTACTTTTGTTTATCGCTATTGCACAAAATTTTGTTCACTCCTTCATACACTCCCCTCATACACATTCCACTTGATAAAGGGGGGGGAGGTGGGTGGGTCCACAACCCAGAATTGTATAATGGAGTACATCACTAAATAAGTGATGTCACAATGAAATAATGGATTCCCATACATGATCACCTACCACTTCTACGAAGTTTCTTCTCCTTGTCCATCTGTGTACTTTTGTACGTCGCTGTCATACAAAATTTTATTCACTCTCTCATACAATTTCCACTTGATTGGGGGGGTAGAGGATTCCAAGAAACAACATTATTTGAGGTAAGTATATGAACGAGTGTATTACTAAAAAAGTCACATTACAATGAAGAAAAACATATATTTTTCACCAAGAAAACTAAAAAGAAAACATGTATACACAGTGCCACCACTATATGCCTCTGTCACATCCAAGAAAACTCTACACACATAACCACACATACGGTACACAGGTCCTCTTGTGTATTAAAGTGGTCTCATTCACTCTAACTTAGAAAGAGAGACCACGATAGAGAGTTTAGGTGTGAGAGAGATGGAGGGGGGTGAGAGAGAGAGAGAGAGAGAGAGAGAGATAGAAGGAAAGAGAGAGAGAGAGAGGGAGAGAGTGAGAGAAATATAAATCATAAACACAAATGCATAGAGTTACATCACCAGAAGGGAGACACACATTGAGAGAAGAAGAGAGAGAGAGAGAGAAAGAGAGAGTGAGAGAGATAGAGGGAGAATGAGAGAGAGGGGAGAGATAGAGATAGATACAAAGAAAGAGAAGGAGGAGGCAAGTAATAGCAAGAGCAAGAGAGAGGATTAAAAAACAATTAAGAGGGATTCTCCAATTGAACATCTTATGTTTTGAGCATTGATGGGGAGTTGTTAGCCATTCATCAGCTTTTTGATCTATTTTGAGGAAATCATATGACCACCGTACTCCATTGGTAGGTACACCATCTCCCTCCTCTAACCAAGCACCAGGTGAACCAATACCAACTTTTGTGTGACATTTTTTAAAACATATGGCAAAGGCACAATCAACTAGACTAAGTGAGATATTTTTGATTAAGAGAGACGAGTACTAAAAACACAACAGATTTATAGAATTAGAAGAAAAAAAATGCATACAAAGGCATCTTCTACATGGAAACAAACATTGCATTCAAAATTGTACAACGCCAAGGGTGAGCATGTGTTTGCAAGAGGACATTGAGGGTTCACAAGTCACTTAAACACCATTTTTACTTCAGAATTCTGACAATGCAATGACATGCTTTGAGGCACATAAACAACAACAACAACTACATAGTAATTTCAAGAACTTTTACGCATAGCTACACATATAGGATTATACATTTTTTTCTTAGACGAATGAAAGTCAAGGCAAATAGCATGCAATGAATGAAACATTGCAGTGAAAATGATGTTAGGAAGTAGTGGATGTGTCATAAAATAGAAGGGTATCTTCAATTACTTGTTAAAGGAGTTGGAGAAACGTTCTCCGTAGAAGGAAGTTACTCCAGAGGTTGTTTATGGTTCACATTAGCAACATCATTGGATAAAGAGATTTACTACGTGGACGTGAAGAATGCCTTCCTTCACAAAAGGTGAAAAGAAGATATCTTTATGTTATGATGAAAAAGAGTTTTATTGTTGTAGTAAACACAAAACTTGGCTATTTAGTGTATGATCTCCTACGTCAATCAAATGAGGTTGATTTGATGCATTATTCCATGACGACTTGAAAAAACACTATGTATAGACAAAGGCTCTTTCCCCAATTCAACAACTTCCTACAAATCCTTCACATGTCGGCCTTGATATGAGTCCTTCATTACACCATTGAAAGTTTAGGTGTTTTACTTTACGACACCCTTATTGGATAGTCTTCAAGTGGTCTTTTTTTGATGGAATCAACTATATAATGAACGAAATCATTTTTTATATCATTTACTGATTTGTGTTTAGAATCCAAGGAGGAGCAGTCCTCATGAGAAGAAGTAAGCGAGATTGCCTCATGACAAGTTTAACATACATAAAGGTGATGAGACGATGTACACTATTACCGTGCATGATATGCACATTGACATTCTACAAGTACCTCCCATGTGCAACAACAAAAGTACACTTGAGATTATGAAGCATGCGTTACATCATCATCACACAAAACACACCCAATTTGCAAAATACTATGTACGAGATGGACTACATATTGGGAATGTCTCCACCATGATATTTGCTCCATTTATCTCTGTGCTAACTTCTTCACAGAAGTTTATCTTGCACTAGTTTTCTATTCCCATACATATGCTTCAGATTTTATTTCGCTTGGAACATGAAGAACAAGGATATAAGTGAAACATTCAAACATGCATGTTATGTGTTTTTCCTATGCAAACCTGCCTCATTTAAAATCATGATTCACTTTTATTATACAGATCTTCTTATTCAAGATACTAAACATTACTTGTATTATTCTTTTCCAAGAATTCCATGAGCTGGGAGTTCATGGGACAGAAGCATTATGGCCCTTGAAGAAGAATCGTACTTATGTGACTAGAGCCTCATTCTCCATTCCTCCTTTGTTGATGCTACATAGGCAACCAAAACACTCTGACTCCTCAAACACTTGTTATATGTTATGACATCACTCTCTTGCTTGGCTATGTACATACATGCATGGGTAAGTGTTTGCATATCATGATTGTGATCAACAACAGTGTTTGCACTGTATGAAAATGATTCAAGATACGTTGTGGTATGGGACAAGTGCCTTCATATGAATGTCAGACAACATGATGTTAAACGTGTTTCTCATTATGAGCTCTAGGTGTGTGTGACATACACGTGCAGTTCACTTAACCAGCCATGCCTTATCATTTCCCCTTGATTATGACTCCTCATTTGCACAATTTTCTGTAAGTGAAAAGCATGAGCCTACATCCATGGTATTCCTTGCTCCCTCGCACCTTCTTACTCCCTCCCTCACCCAACACTACTCAACAAGATTGAGGGTTGCCATACAGATGGCAAGCCCAAGCTCAATCAGCAAACCATATTGGATCTCATGCTACAAAAGAATGATTGCAAGTTTAAAAATCAGACCACATAATCCCTTTCAGGACAATGAGAATGAACTCGTTTTCTTTTGTGATAAACACCCTACAAATTCCATAAAGAATCAATCCTAGTCGTGGGATCCCACTTAAGAAATGCAATGTTTGGAGTAAAAAAAAATCATCATTCCTTCAATGTTTCTTCCCTACATTTTGATTTCAATGTTTCTTCCCTACAGTGTGAAACTATGCTATCATTCGATTCCAGCCCTCCCTGTTGTAAAGAATACTCTCTTGACGGGTCTATATTGTTTGTCTTTTAAGGGATTGTTGAGTTTATGCATGGTGGATTTGAAACTCCTTGAGCATTGAGAGAAAACGTGCCATGCCTTGGTAATATAGGGTCTCACCAAGATTTAGTGAAGGAACAAAATCCTAAAATCCACGCATATTCTTGGATGTGAAGGCTTTCAAATGGAGCACACGGGTGGAAATTCTACACGCGAACAAAAATGGATTTTTGTTTGTCCATGGCCAATACGGACCTTTTCTTCTATGAAAGGAGGTAGTCAAAGAATGACAAATTCCACTCTTAGGGTCTTACAATCCTCAACAGTCAAGCCGCGCATGTTGTCCCTACACTAAAGAGATAATGTGTCAAGGATAGAAATTGAATTGTGCATTGAGAGTCAAACACCTCTGATTCATACACTCCTCGCAGAGCACACCAAAATAAACCATACACAAGAGAATTTGAGGAAAGCTTCATTACTTTACATAAAAGAACACCTGAATATTGTGAGGAAGTCCAAAAAAACACAAGTTCTAATGATTCTACACATTCTTTCTAATTAAGAACTTGCACAACGTAAGTGCCATTTTGGGGGATTTTCTTCGACATCCTTTAAGGGCAAAATGGTGAGATGATGATCTTTTGTTTCTTATTTAAGGCTTCCTTGATAAGGATGTTGTAGCCCAATGTAGGTGCAACAACTTGTAGCAATTTTGTATTTGTTTTTTGTACGAAAGAATTACATAATGAACGAGGGGAAAAACCATTGTTGTACTTAGACATAGCCAATTTTTTGCAATTACAATCCCTAAATTGTTTCAACGACATTCCATGAGAATGGAAGGTGACCTAGTAGTCCATGAAAGCAGGTAACATGGGCATGGAATGATTTGTTTTTGCTTTTCATATAGATGAAATAAGTCATTTACGATGTCCTACACTGATGAAGCACTTGAACTTGTGAACTACCTTCTCTCCCGGTTTGATTGAACCAATGTCATTGTCTCCCATCACCCCTTTGGACAGATTACACATGTGGGAAGTGAATTAGAAAGTGCACAAGATGTGCGCAAGAACAGTCAACTAGACGAGAGTAAAGTCTTTGCGATATCCATTGTGAAAAGGTTTGCGAGCTCACAAGTGCACAAAAGGTCTCATTTCATTCGAAGAAAGTGATACACTTGCACATGAAAATTGTCCGTGCACTTTTTAGATTGGGGGTGGGTATAGACCAAATCTGGCTATGGGTTCAATAGTCACCTTCCCCCAGAGCCTAGAAGTGTACATACCGAGTGCACTCCGATGTGTTCACAAATTACAACATGAGAGAAAATAGGGCGCGTACTAGTGCCCTGTCTTGTTGAGAAGGCGCTTGGCAAGTGTTGGCGGGGGATGTCCAACTCACTCCTCTTTCAGGTTCCAGTCATTTGCAAGTAGTTGCTGCATTCACGCATACAAAGACACAAACCAGTAGGAGGAGAAAAACTTAGTGCAATGAAGAAAACAATCATCCAGGGGTACTGCTGAATTTGACTTTAGATGGCTGCCACACGTGTAAGGAGAGTAAGCTCTTGCCTGGTCTCTCAAAACACACGATTGCATTTGCTCTAAGAATATATGCTGCTTAATCTCCCATGACACCTTAGGTTTTTGTTCGTCGTTTGGCTTGACAGACTTTATGTTCAGCCTCGACGTCGTAATGTTGGGGCTCGATCGGCCTGGAGTTTGTTGCGAACATTCATAACTAGAAAGTTATCATTACTATTTTTCATGAAATATGAAAAATAAGTAGAATGTCTTCACCTTACATACAACGAAGGATGGAAGCCTCACGAGGCTTACGTCTGATCTTTTAATCTGGTCGGTTCGCCTCTGTTGTAAAACATGAAAACGAAGACGAGTCGTTTTGTAGAGATAAATCCCCATTCTACAAACAATATGATAAACATTATCTATCTGAGCGGACTGCTTAGCAGGAGCCATTTGTTGTCAGAAACCATCCATCATCCATCCGGAGTACATTTCAAAAAGGAACGCAAACACGGTCAGACAATCCCTCAACAAACTTTACAGTAGGCTTTTGAAAAAAGGGATACGAGGAATTGTTCTCGAAATGCTCATGTCTATCCTGCATTCGGCGAAGACCAACGACCTTTAAAGTCTCTCCCGAAGGGAAAGGTTTGTATCTATCGAACCCAGCGAAAAGCGCAGGTCGCCTTCCCTAATTGCCTTTTCAACGATTCCTCAAGGGGTTGAGCGGATGCGTTAGAAGGTACAAGCACAAGCTAGCGGAATATGTTGCATACAAGAAACAGTTTCAAATACGCAACGGAACCTTCTCAAAATGATTATCGTCGGAACCCATGCGACCAGACATCTCTATCCTGTCTCAACCATTGAATGCTCGCTTGGCTTCCCGTGGTTTCAGGGGCTGTGTACTCTCCTGCCGGCCGAATTCGCGCTGTAAAATGACGTCATATTCTTGAAGGCGCATATCGTTCTCGATGTTAAGTTTCTCCACAAAGAAAACATAATGATACACAATTCTATAAACAAACTGAACAACTTTGAAACACTACACGGTTAGACACATCTAACCGACACTTTCCTGATTCCCAAGAATCCAAAACAAAGAAACAACTGGTACCAGTTGAAAGTTACACTGGCAGAAGTTAATTTGAGCATTTCATGTATCTTAGAATCATTCACGTAGTTAGAGTTACATAATTGTGCCCTAGACAAAGTGTCCTTTGGTGACAATATGTGAGCATATCTCCATAAAAACATACATTACTTCAATGTGAGACGTGAAAACATAGAATTAGTTGTATAAAGACATGCATTTTTACGTATAAAACGCACAATATAAAACTATTTCAATAAAGATAATGCCCTTTAAAACTAACCTTCATGAAAAAGTTTTCACTAAAGCAGAGCAATTGAGTGTTTTCATCAAATTGATCACAAAATGTCTCATTTTTATGTAAGCATTATTGAATGCACATATAAGAAAGGTACATGTAAATTTCATGAATTCATCCTTGACAATTAGAGGCTCTTGTAGTTTTTCATAAATATGAAAATGTGATTTCTATGTATGAAATCTGAAAACTCTCCCAACTGATAAATTTTTAGAAATTTGCCAAGGGAAAATCAGAATTACTTGATTAGATTCGGCTATTTATGTGGAGATTTACCCAGTTTTGATGGCTACGTTTGGCTAAAATGCATCTTGTGGTGCATTTTATCTGCTTTAGAGGGCCACAAAATTCACCTCCTTAAATGGAGGGAAGTGAGGCTCAAATCCTTGCCTCCACAAAATTTAAAGGTGCCATTGGAGGCCTTAAGGGCCTGTGACCCTTCAGCTTCCTGCTGAAGGGTGGCTGGTTTACAACTTCTTACAACCTCTTGGTGACCCTTCAAGTACTAGTGCATCTTCAACCTCTAGTGGCTGCCGGTGACCCTTCATCTTCCAGGTGACTTTTCAGCCAGCCTGGGTGGTTATGTAACCACCGACGTGGTTATGCAACTACCTAAAACCTCCAAGGCCAAAGCCTCCAAGGAGGCCCTCCCAGGAATACTTAAGGGGCTCAGTCAATTCAGTCCATCATACCTTGACAACGCCTTCATTCATCATCAGATTCTTTCTTATGCCTCCAAAGTCTACCAATTCAAGCCTTAGCCTCTGACACTATGAGCCAGTACCTTAGGACGCACTTCCTACAAAGGCTTGCGCCTTGTTCAGTGCAAGCTAGTGGCTGTACAATTAGTCTACTTCAGGTGTGGAATTCTAGACTTAGTCTCAAGGCATCCAAGGTAGGCGCCCTGTGGGTCCACATGTGTACACTTATGGCTACATCCCTGTAGCGGAATCATGGAACTCTTCATGGAATTTTCCGAGTGATCCACAAATTCCTACACATGCTTTAGATTCCAGCGTCCACGCCTTTCTCTTCTTGATTTCAGTCGAGAATAATCATCCACCTTATGCAAATCTTGACATGGTATCAGAGCGCGACAACGGCCTTCCCAGACAAGAAAGGCTCCACCACATGCGCAACATCATGGATAGCAATGCAGTAGACATGTACAATGTGGACGTGGTTGCAAACTTCCAATGCGTCCAAGAGGAGGCTTTGATCACAAGCCTACCCTCCGAGGACGGGCACTAGATAGTGAACAACTGTGCTCTCCAATCTCTTTTCATAAAGCGGCTTTGGAATCTATGTCTCAAGTTTGAGGCTAACATTGAAAGCCTGCACAAACAAGTTACACAGGAGGCACAAGGAGCAGATTTCAATCTTACATATCACCAGCTAACAAAGCTCGAGAAGCAGCAGGTCAATCTACAAAGGCAACAAACAAGATTGCAACACTCTACACATCACCAGCCGACAAAGTTGGGGCAACAACAAATGTGTGCACAAGGGCAATAGACACAACTACAACATTCTACACATGTCCACCTGCCAAAGCTATGGGAATGGGAGATGTGTCCGCAATAGTAGGAGACACGTCTACAATACATTACACATTGCGAGTTGACAAAGTTGGGGTAGTAGTAGATGTGTTCGTAATGGTAGCGGACATAACATCATCATTCCACACATTGCCAGCTGACAAAGTTGGATGAGCAGCATATGTGTCCACAGTGGCATTGAACTTGGTTGCAAAACTCTACACATGGCTGGTGACGAAGCTAGAGCGGTAGCAAATGTGTTGCAATGCCAGTGAATACGGCTGCAACACTTTACACATTGCTAGCTGACCAAGTTGAGGCGGTAGCAGATGTGTCCGCAATGGCAGCAAAGATGGCTGCAACACTCTACACATTGAAAGATGACAAAGTTGGAATGTTAGTAGAATGTTTTGTTGTAACTGCGGACACCATTACAACACTCTTTATATTGCCAGTGCACAAAGCTGAGGCAAACGTAGATGTGCATGTAATAGTAGCAGACACGATTGTAACACTTTACACATTGCCTTCTCATGAATGTAGGATAACAACACGTCTATGCGCTACGACAGTGGACACGGTTGAAACACTCTTCAAATTGCCTATTGTCAAAGCTAGGGCAGGAGTTGATGTGTCCAAAACGATAGCATACCCAGCTGCAACATTGTACACATTGCCTGCTCAAGATGCTAAGGCAATAGCGGGTTTATTTGTAAGAATAGTGGACACTAATGCAACACTCTACACATTCCTAACAGACAAAGCTCTAGTAGCAGCAAAGTTGCCTGCAATAAAAGTGGACAAGACTACAAAAATCCACACAAAATTAGTTGACAAAGTTGGAGCGGCAACAGATTTATGTGCAACGGCAGTAGGCATGGTTGTAACACTATACCCAATCCCAGCTAATGAAGCTCGAGCCATAGTAGATGTCTCCGCAACGATTGCGAGTACTATTACTACATTCTACAGAACGCCGGCTAACGAAGTAGGATGGGGAGCACATTCGTCTTTAGATGCAACATGCATCACTACGACAGATTCTGGAAGGCTAACAGATAAAGCTAATGATGGCACAACCATTCAATGCATTCAGACGTAACTCACGAATTTGCTGGTTGATATGGCGACTAAAGCTTCCAGGTAGTACCACTCCCCCTTGCCGACAAGATACTACCATCAGTTAAATCTCTTAATGAAGGCATTCAACACTTCTCCTTTGCTTGCAAAGGCCGATGCCATTGCTTTCGACTGTTTATGGAGGTAGAAGTTATTTTCAAAGCGCACTAGTTAAAATAAAAGCATCATCAAGATTGAGGGTCAGCATTACATAGAACGAGCAAACATTTATCATCACAAAAAATCACAAGCTCATCAAGGAGACCCCACACAACCACCTACTCTCCTCGGTGTTTGTATCATGAGCGGCTGATACGACAGGATCTCCATTGTTGAATCCCTCGCCCATCGACGAATCTCAAGCTGCCTTTGCCGTCGAAGCCGTGCCCATCGCTGTGTATCGTACCCTGAAGACACCGAACCAACAGTGTTATCATTTGTGTGATTTTTGACCATCGTCACAATGCTTGTCGTAGTATGTTCTTCATACAAAGAAGCCAAAGAACAAGGATTTCTTCGTGTCTCACCTTGTTGTGGAGAAAGAATATCTACAGTTGGGCATTCGCATGAAGGCTCCACCTTTGTTCCACCCATCGATAGAATAGGACCTAATGACTTCACTTTTTCCACGTTCTTTGGTGCTACCTTCACAGCTTGCTCCATCGGTGCCCCTTTTGGGAGCATGGGAAGTGAACAAGAAAGTGAGGAAATATTTTCCTCGCCTGGAGCATCCACAACAATAGCGTCTCTAGCACTTGTCATCGTAGAATTCCACGACTGCAAAATTTGACAATGGAAAATCATCCGTCGGTGGTGCTTCTGGAGGTGTTCCTTATGTCACAACAACTGATGGAGAATCCCCATTGATCTCGACATTGGAAAAAATATTTTTTTGGGCAATGACACCACTCTGCCTCACATCGGAGGACAAGAATCGCTCCATCTCCATAGGGAGCCTGTAAGAGAATATTATATCTTCGACTTTTTGACCTCACAATCTCAAGGCCACACTTTTGAGTGATGGCTTTCAAATGCCAGAGTCTTTGAGTTTTTTTGTGAGCAAGAAGGACTTCAACTTACTGTCCATGTACACCATGAGTGGACTTGGGAGCACCCACATCCTGTGCTATGGATGCTACTGGTAACTTCCACCTCCATCCTACAAAAAACGGCCTCAAAAACACCCGTGACAGTTTTTGCAACGTTCAGCCAATTTTCCAGCTCCTTCTCTAACAAAAGGGGCATTTTTGGAAATCTCCCCAACAAATGCAGCGTTATAGGAACAAAACCTTTAGTGAACGCGACCTTCGTCTTTGCAAGTCGGCGAAGCAGTTTGCGCAAACCCCCACACCTCGACCGCGCCTCATCCGGTGGCTGCGAGCAATCGCTTGCCAACTGTCGGCGTGAGATCAACGGCCTCGCTTGACCGCATGCTCGCTTGCAACCGGTCAATGGATTGCTCGAGCCTCACTCAAGCGAGGTCGCGTCCATCCCTCTTCCTCGAAGTTGCCATGGAAATTGCGACTGTTGCAGTTTCACGCGGACACTACGAAGATCGTAGTAATCACGAATAGCCAAAAAGGAGGGGGGGGGGTGCAAGCCAGGGCTCGCTCGTGACATTCGAAAACCACGCGACAAAAAAAAGGCAAGAATTTGCTTGACGCACCTGGCCGTACTCTATCGGCTTATCACCTTGCGCGCTTCATTCACCTTATCACCGACTATGCCTCTTCTGCAACCATCATTGTAGAAATAACATCATCATCCACAAACGTCTTTATCACATATCTTCATGTCAAGAAACATCCGTCAATTTCTACAAGGATCCTCTCCAACACGGACCATCATCAACTGGGGGGGTGTTGAGATTCACCAAATTTTGATGGCTAGATCTGGCTAAAATGCATCTCATGGTACATTGTACTTGCTTTGGAGGCCTAGAAAATTCAGGTACTTAAGGGAAGTGAGGCTCAAATTGTTGCCTCTAGAAGAGTTAAAGGTGCCATAGGAGGCCTTAAGGGGGTGTGACCCTTCAGCTTCCAGATGAAGGTTGGTTGGTTTACAACTTCTTACAACCTCTTTGTGACCCTCAACTACTTGTGCATCTTCAACCTCGATTGGCTGCCAGTGACCCTTCATCTTCCAGGTGACGTTTCAGCTAGCTTGATGGTTATGTAACCACCCAAGTGGTTATGCAAGTACCTTAGACCTCCAAGGTTAGAGCCTCCAAGGAGGCCCTCCCAGGAATACTTAAGGGGCGCAGTCCATTTAGTCCATCATGCCTTGACAATGCCTTCATTCATGATCACATTCTTTCTGATGCCTCCAGAGTGTACCAGTTCAAGCCTTAGCCTCTGACACGTCAAGCCAGTACCTTAGGACGCACCTCCTACAAAGGCATGCGCCTTGTTCAGTGCAAGCTAGTTGCTGTACAAGAAGTCTACTTTAGTTCAAGATTTACAGATTTAGTCTCAAGGCATCCAGGGCGGGTGCCTTGTGGGTCCACAAGTGCTCACTTCTGGCTGCATCCCTACAGCTTGTTCAGGGAACACTTCATGGACTTCTCCGAATGACCTACAAATTCCTACAAATATTTCATATTCCAGCATCCATGCCTTACCCTTCCACATTTTAGTCCGGATTCAATCATCCACCTTCTGCAAATCATAACAAAGTATACATAGTGCAAAAAAGCACTAGATAGACTTTATGTACTAGAAAACATGATTATGTGAGTTTCCAAGTATACCATTCTATTTTTAGATGAATACATTCCTTATAAAAAACATTCCAGAACCTTTTGTAGCTGTTTTTCTTATGTTTATTTTCCCTTTTGTCTTTGTCAATCTTTACGAACAATTGTGTGGCACACAAAGAATCACGTCCTTTATGTCATATCTTGCTTTGTGTCGTCACATGATGTGAAGCTAAAGTCAACCTCAAACAATGTTGGGAAGTATGGCAAATTTCCTTCTCATGAGCGCCAGCAAGACATGGTAGAAGAACCATCCACTAAGTGTAGTAAGTTCTTCGACGTGGCCTTGCGGCAGCCAAGACCTTTGCACTTGGGCTTCCACCGGCATAACAGAGAAAACATTATAAGCGGCAAGGGGGGGGGGTTGGAGCCAGGGAGCAAGAATTGCACCACATAGATTTTGCTAGAGGATATCATCCATGCCCATTTTATGATTGACACAAGGTTTCTTCATAGGTTAGTCGGGTGCATTACATAGTCCTTAGACTCATTGAGGATATCAGTGCAAACACGCTTGCATAAACGAAAGTCAAATGTTTGTGTGTGTGTGTGTGTGTGTGTGTGTGTGTGTTTGTGTGTGTGTGTGTGTGTGTGTGTGTGTGTGTGTACGCAAGAAATTGTTGAGTTTGTCAAACAAACACAAATTGCACCAGTAATTTGTATTTTTTATCTTCTTTTTTGTTAGATAATTACATAAAAGATTGGTTTCTAATGATTCCAGTTCTTGAAATACATGCGCCTTGAAACCAACATAAACTAGACATGATAATTTGAAGTCGACATCTCGAATACACGAGCTTTTGAAACAGGTCACCACCATTATTGTGATATGAACACATCAATCTACATCAAGATGAGTACCAAAAAAAGCAGTTAGCATACATTTTCCCTTTTGGTAAGTGCGCGATACATTGATTTTGCGCTTCCAACTTCACGCTTATGAGTCTTTTCTTAAGAACGCTCAACAATTGTTTGGATTCCCCCTTATTCTTTAGGTTGCTTACTTCATAAATCATGTTGAGAAACAGAAATTGATTGTTTTTGTAGCGTGTCGCAGTTCTTGTAGGCCTGCTTTCATGCTTGAAGAGGAAATCATGCCCACAATAGTTAGATGATTGGCGATGAGTGTGAAATAGCGTTTACTCTGGTACTCATTCGTTTGAATTGGATGGAATTTTTATCCATGTTTCCTTTTCCATGCATGCTTTCAGTGATCGTAGAGTAGGGATTGGTGAAGGAATGAGAATTTGCTTAGGAATGAGGTGTTTCAGATGGGGTAGTGATACCTGGTCATATTCATCAAAAATGTTCTTTTTTCCATTCTTCCTTGTCAGATTTTCTTGTTTTTATTGCAAAATGGCGTATTGTGGGCTTTTACTTCACATGGAAATCGGTCGTGTTTTCCTTCACAGGACAGCACGATCGACCTTGTGTGCTGGACAAGAACAGCCGCCTGCTCGAGCGCCTCAGCAAGTTTCGCGCGTGTGTACAGCACTGCAGTCTTTGCGTCCAAGGCCGGATCGATGGAAGGCTTGGATTATTGTCTCTGGGGAGGCGGATTTCGCTTTAATGGTTTTAATCGACAAAAGTTCTCAGTTCTTTGTGGATATTTTGTAGTATGACGTCAGTCGTGTTTGAAGCTATGTTGTCAGTGTTTCTAGTTTCTTTGGACCCGGAAGATGAATGAGGAGTACGAAAATTTTGCTGATTCCATTCATGTATGTTATGGTGAACAGTTCGCCTGCAGATGGCTTTTATCGAGTGGTTTTCTGGTCGGATTTTTTTTCCTGTGGTATTGTGGTTTGGTGGTGACCGGAGTTCGAAAAGACATGGTATATGGTCATTCGGCCTTTTCGCTTTCCGGAAGGGCATGTGAACGGTTGAGATTATCTATATCTTTTTTCCGAAGTGGGTATAGTCTCTCTCGACCAGAAATCGCTTCATTGTATGACGTTTAAGATGGAGTTGACAATATCGATTACGATCGGGATTGCTCGGTTCCTGCTTGAATTCCTTTACCGCGATTCATTTGGACGAAACCGATCATCTGAACACCACACATTGTGGTTGGGACAGTTCATGTTAGGCCATGTAGAACTTTGAAATCCTAACTTGCCCCGTAGCTTTCGACTTTTTTGTTGTTCATCGAATGCCTTTGCCACTGAATTTTTGTTTCGGTTAGTCTTTCAAGGATCGCCCGTTGTTCTTACCTGCGCCGCTGAATTTCTTCCCTGCTAGCCGAGACTGGGTCGATCGACGTTGCAGGTGATGGTCAGGTATGGACGACTGCACAGAGCTTCCGTCATCTGCCTGTTTCGTGGAGTCCCACTTCCCACACACCCCCACTCAACCCGCTGATCAATGCGGCAGTTAATCCCTGTCTGATCTGACCTAGCAGCCAGGTAGGACGATATCGCCGCCGGGAATGTCGTGCTCGTCCAGACCACTGTTGAAGTGAGTGAAGGAAGCGTACGATAGTCTTTGTTCACAATTTTACTCCCGACATTGCACAGTGCCTCGATCGAACCGTCGCCTATTTTTGTACGTTAGGGAGTCAAGAATCCATCCTGTTCTATGTCTTCATCACCAATTGATGATAGAAAGTAAGAATAACACTTTCGTCTACTCATGACGAAATATTATTCTTTTGTCCACTCGAAGCTATAAGCACTTTTTTTTTTTATGATTTTATGTCCGCCGTGTACTTTCAGTCCAATCGGATTTCAGCACGATCGTTCGAAAGAGAGAACGAAGTCTACTGTCACGAGCCACATCTACGTTAATGTTTCCTGCAGGGAATGCGCGCCCCATCCGCCTGCATCGATCTACCACAGGTAAAAGATCAAATCTACAAGACCCTACCCATGACAAGCAAGACAAGCCTGTCTTCGAGATCGCGAGTTCGAATGCCAGTGGCCCAGGACCTCCTTTCCATGCGAAGTGATTTCACGCGTATGCAATCGTCACAGACGCAATTGCCGAGCCTCGTTATCAGGAGGTGGAAACGGTACAGAGGCATGCGGCGGGAGAGGTCCCGTTGCCACCGCCGGGAGAGATTCGTCACCGCCGGGGCGCCGCCGGGGTAGAGTGCCGGCAGGGTGGCGGATAGTGTTTGTGACACGGCGACAGGTTATAGACTGCGATACTGTGCCACAGGCGCAAAGGGATGACCAGTGTAAGTCGTCCCTGTCTTCGTGCAGCCGGCGTAAGTAGCGCTCTCCCTCGGCAATCCTTGCTGTGTTTGCAGGCGCGCCTACTGTTGCCCCTCGTGACTTGGGCCAGCAGCATGCTGCTTTGGTAGCGGCCGGCATAGGCCACTCTAGCAGCCGATGGCGTCAGCACACAAACGCGTACGCTTCGCCTCTCCGCCGGTGCAGCTTCCTTCACTGAGTGCAATCATTCTTCGTCGCTCCATCAGCAGGCAGTCGCTTCTCCCTTGGAGCTGCCATCCACTGGGACTACTTGCAGAGGCCGCCAGTTAATCCAACGATTTCACAATGCACATCGAACACAGCTGCAACCACAGGCTAGCCATTAATCTGCAGTCCACGCGTTAAGCAGGCATTCCTCCACTTCGTTTCTGGTTTAGCCCCCCTCCATACTGTTGAACGTAGCTGATAAGTGCCTGAGAATTCCGTTCAAGCTGCAGGCCTGCGAACCTCCTAAGCTCATTCATGTGCTCTTCTTGGAGACCAACTGCGCTGCGCCGAGGGCATTTGTGCTGCCAAGTCCGACGCGTCGCGCCACTAAGCTAAGTTCTCTGCGGTCACTTCATTCTCTTGACAAAGCTCTCGGGGGAAAAATGGTTGCCGGATGCGCACTCGCCTCCGTGGACGGACCACCGAATGCTCCCCGGCCGCCGGTGGTGGTGGCCCCGTCTCCCGCGGGTGTTGGTGGCGGCGTAATCAGCGGCGGCAGCAGTAGCAGGGGTGGCAACGGGTGCTCTCTTGGCGCCGTGAACTCGGAGGCACTCGATCCGATGTCTCTAATGTGGCTCGACAGCCGCCGCAGCAGCAGCAGCAGCCGCGTCAACGCTACACCGGGCAGCCGCAGTAGCCTCACAGCCACCAGCCTCTCGATCTACTTTCGCGACCACGTCATGGCCAACCAACCGCATCTGCTGGCTCCTCAAACCGTCCGTGCTGACAACTTTGGTCCAAGCAGAGGCCTTGCTGCAGACAGCGACCTTGCCAAGACCGACTCGTCTGCTGTTGAAGTCGTCTCGTGCAAGTGCTTTGTCAGTGGCAGCTCATCATCTGCGCGGCAGGGTTCGACTCCACACACTGTCAAATACATTGGCGTGAGACTGCGGGGGAAGAACCGCTGGGTTGCGGAGATCAAGGACAACAATCACAACGTGCGGAAGTGGCTAGGAACCTTCGCGTGCCCAGTGCAAGCGGCCCAGGCTTTTGACGCCGCTGCGCGGGCCATCCGTGGGCCCCACGCAAAAACCAATTTCAAGATGGGACACCCCAACTACGTGCCCAGCATCGCAGATCTACCCAAGGACCTCATCACAGAGCCCCTGGCGAGCATTGCCAGCTCCTTCGCGAACACTGCTGCGAACCCCGCCAGCTCCCGTCGCCGTTCCCCCGCCTCAGCTGTACCCAGGCCCAATGGTGAAGCGGTGGGCCAGGCGGTGTATCCTCTTCTGTCCGGCAGCTCCTCACTCTCACCGCCCGCGTTGTCTTCCCCTGAGCGCTCTCCCCCTTCGCATGTGTCGCACTCTATTGCACCTCAGTCTTGTTCAAGGGCCAGTATGCTTTGTCCAGCTCCTCCTCCTGTGCGACGCGCACCCAATGCAGCCCCTGCACGCCCTTCAGCCCCTTCAGTCGGTCGGAGCTTCAACTCCAACTGCATGAAGACGACTGCTGCATCTGCTGCTGCAGCCGCTGCCGCTGCTGCAGCGTCCCTGATGGCAGCTGCTCCTCTGGACGGGACCTTGCTGAACCCACCCCATGTTTGCCTTTCAGAATGCAGCGACAGTCTACTATCGGCGCCTGCAGTCAAGCGCCCAAGGTATGAGAATGGTGTTGTGCAACGGCACAACGCTGCTGCAGACCCTTGGAGCAGAGCCATCACATTGGTGGATCGAGACGCTCCAAGCCAGCCCAAGGCAGAGCCTACGGCTTTGGCATCTTCACTGGCCAATTGTGGGCGTCAAGGAGCTCAACCGGGAGATCCAATTGTTTTCGTCGATCTGTGGTCCCGTGCGAGGGACAGCACGTCATGCGCTGAGAATAGGCAAGGGCTTTTGGCCACCGAAGGCATGTTGGAGTGCCAAGGAGAGTCGCCGGATGTTGCCGTGGCAGATGCTGCTGACAATGACATCGTTGGTGACCTCGCTTCTCCGGAGTCAGCCCAGTCTGGCTCAACGGGACCGTGGATGCTGCGCACATGCAGCGCTCCCCTGCCCAACCTTGGAACGAGGCTTGTGAAGCCTGCGGAAGCCTCCTTTCGAAGAGTAAGCTCTAGTGTCAAGCGCCCACCAATTGATCTTAACTTGGAGATGGAGCACAGTGGAGGTGGTTCCTGGCTTTCCTTGTAAAGCAACACCATGACTGAATGGGCCTGTGTGACGTATGTCCATGTGTCGCGGATATAGAGAAAGGCTGGTGAATCACTGGCAATGCTCTTGTTGTGTTGCCTTCCTCATGTGTCTTGTGGAGGTAGCAATTTGCTGCAGGCAGGTGTCGAGTTCTTGGGGATCTGATCAGAGGTATTGAATCATCGGTAGAGAGTGTGTTCCCACCATTTCTTGGGGGGAGGAGACGGCCATGCACCAATGTTCAGGCACACATGTTTTTCCTCTGAGTGTTGTGAAGCTGAGGCAACTACATTGAAGTTATTGACTTGCACAACGTCCTCTGTTTTCTGAGAGATGTGTTCATCCAACCCATATCAACTTTCGCTATTGCTGGTTAGTCTGTATGCAACCAGGCACGACATGTGAAGTCATGTCACACTCTAAGGGAACTGATCAGGCTCTGGAAATGACTAGAATCGTCACATGCAATATGTGCTGCTTTGAAATTGTTGTTCCTTGTCCGTGTATTCATTTCTCTGCGGAGCCTTCTGCTCATTGGCCAATAAAGACCTTATGACATTTTGTACAATGTTGGAAGTTTTGCATCAAAAGAAAAGAAGACGCGTAGAAGTGCAAAACAGGTAAGAGCATGAAGAAGATGATGCAGCACTCTAGAGGGAAATGCAATAAACCAGATCGTTGCTAACAATGTATTCTGCTTGCATTGCCCAACTCGTGGTGGAAAATGACCCATGATCGAAATCAAAATCTGAACCAGATGCAGGTAGAAGATGCCGGCAGTGCAACTCGTTCCATATGTACATTCAAAATGCATCATGCCTCCCGAAGAGGAACAAGTGTTACCCAAACGATGGCAGTACGTTGAAGAAGTGGTACACTCCTTCACAGTCTAGCACAGCGACCTCAGTGCGGCACACGTCACATTGCACCGAGTGGTACTCCTCCGTTGCTGCCTCATGTTGGTCCAAAGTGCCACCAGCTGCTTTCCTCTTGCCACGCCCTGCAGGTACCAACGAACCGGTGCAATGCATCGCTTGAGTACAACAAAATGCATGCACGTGCCATCCGTATACATCCATTGTCAATCTGGAAGCGTGAGCCGGTGCCAGTGAGAGAAACACAAAGGAGAGGAGCTTGAACTGTACCAAAGCCACAACTATGCTGCTTCTCAAGCAGCAGCAGCAGCAGCAGCAGCGGAGGCGGCAGCACAGTGACGGTGGCGGTCCCCCCTCTTCTTCCCCCC
>SZWC01002732.1:167188-187984 GCA_023375785.1 Penium margaritaceum
TTGTGCGAGCATGGAAGACACCAGAGTTCTCCGTAATGGCAAGAGCACTTTGGTTGTCGCAACGAAGCACAATGGGGGGTACTCACTGGCCAAGGTCAAGAAACATGCACTGCAACCATACTGCCTCAGCAGCCCCTGCACCCAGAGCAACGTACTTTGCCTCTGATGAGCTACGTGCAATGCACCCCTCATTCCCGCTACGTCAGGACACAATGGTCCCACCGAGCAAGAAGACGTTACCTGTGTGATTGCGTCCATGTGAGCTCTAGGCCCAGTCGCTTTCGTTGTAGTCGTCAAGGACCACCGAACACTGCCGACGAAAGGAGAGTCCAAGGTATGGTGTGGAGACCACGTACCGCACCACTCGCACAGCCGTGTGAAGGGCTCTAGCGCGTGGAGCCTGCGAAAAGTGGGGAAGGAGGTTGATGGCAAATGCGATATCAGGACGTGTGGTAGTGGCCAAGTACATTAGAGATCCGATGAGACGGAGGTACAGGGTCACATCCACTATCTAACCCAGATGTTACGGAACCTCCACCTTCAGGGCATCCTACCCGTCAGGCGTGAGAGGTGTGGAAGCCGTGGGCACTACGGCAAGAAGGTCGCTGAAGCACTCCCCCACAACACGTGTGTATCGGGCCTGATGCAACAGTGGAGTATGACGTCCATGGTCTCGCACGATCTCCATGCCAAGAAACACCGTTGCAGGACCAATGTCCTTCATCCTGTAGGTAGTCTGGAGGATAGCCTTGGCTTCCTTCATGGCCTCTCATGAAGGAGACGCGATCAAAAGGTCGTTGACATAGACCAGGATGGCGGTGAATGGCTCACGTGTCCGTTGGATTAAAACAGATGGATCTGCCTCGCTCTGTACAGATCCCACACAAGTCAGGGTGCCAGTGATCTCCTGGTTCCAACACCGAGGAGACTGCTTGAGGCCGTACAAGGACTTGCGCAAGCGCCAGACCTTGTCATCGTCCTCAAAGGGAGGTGGCTGAGCTACGTAAATCTCCTCATCCAGAGAGCCATGGAGGACGCATTGTTCACATCCATCTGGTACAGTTCACAGTCATGCTGAGCCAATACACCAAACAGAGCTCGAGATGAGGTCATGCGGCCGACAGGGGCAAAGGTGTTAGTGTAATCGATGCCCTCAATCTGATAGTACCCCTTGACGACCAAGCGACGCTTGTGGCATTCTAGTGAACCATCCGGCTTGACTTTCTTGCGAAAGACCCACTTGACCTGAATAGCCTTCCTCCCAAGTGGAAGATCGACTAGCTCGTAAACTCCGTGCTCTCGGATGGCGCAAAGCTCATCCTCGTAGGTAGCATGCCAAGCGTCAACATCATGTGACGAAAGAGCTTCTCTCAGTTTGCTTGGATCAGGTGCCATAGTGGGAGAGCTCTGCATGGCAAGAGCGCACGCCTCAGTGCTAGGTATGAAGACCACAAGATCAGCTGCTACATTACAATCGACGTGAAGCTTGCGAGTGACGAGGTCGTGCCCTACGGGACACGCTAGATGTACCTCTGTATGCTCACTCCGGAAACTCAGGCCTAGGGCCTTTGTGCCGAGATCACCACTCGCAATGCTACGAGCGGAGTGCCTGGGTACGGGACCAGACACTCGCTGAGCTCCAGAGTCCAATGGTCTAAGACGACCGCCAGGCTCACGGGAGTAACCCGGGCTTGAGGGGTGCACCTCATGCTTAGGAACAGGCACAATCACAGCTGGGGAGGGTAGTGGCAAGGGAGCTTGTGATGCCCTGCGGGGAGATGCGAGTGTAGGCGACACGGACTCGGTGTGACAGTAGGAGCAAGTGAGGCAGGTCCACGCACAGAGGCAAGACTACCGGCGGACACAGGTACGGTCACAGGAGTATGCACTGGTACAGAATCATGGGTACCTATGGGGTGCGAGGGGACAAGGGTAGAAGCCGGCGGTGTTGGAGAGATCTTTGGACCAACAACGATGATCACTGGGTCATCAGGAGCCGGAGAAGTGGAGGGAGCTCGAACGAACACATCACCCTGGCGAGCGGTGCTTGCAGGCACAGACTCCCCCATCCGTCGAGAAACCTCACACGTGGGAACGTGTGTGGTGGACAGCGACGTGATCGAAGTCAGATCATGGTAGGTGAGGGACCCAAAGAAGAGCATGTTTAGAATCAACAATGCGACGACGAGCCGGGTCCCAAAAACGCCATGCCTCTGACCGCGAGGAGATGCCGACGAAGGCACACAAGCAACCCCGCGGCGAGACCTTGGACCCCTGCTGGTCCTCGGTGTACCACACAGAAACCAAGGAACCCTAGACGCGAGCGAGGCACAAGTCAGCACGGTGGCCAAACCAGAGCTCATATGGTGTGACGTGGTCCGGAAGAGGACTGTGCGGGAGGCGGTTCCAGACTTAAGTCATGTAGGCAAAGCCTTCAAAAGTGATGGAATCCAGAAGACTGCACTCAGAGTGCATAGCGCAAACCGCATCCTCCATGGTGCGGTTTCAGCGCTCAAAAACACCGTTCTGCTGAGGAGTAGTAGGAGCGCAGACCTGGTGAAAAATCCCGTGCTCGGTGAACAAGCTGTCCATCTCCCCAAGAAACTTGCCGCCACGATCTGAGCGGAAAGTGTGTAGTGTGTGGCGGAACTGACGCTCAGCCATCACTAGCCAGAGGCAAACCCTGAGAGCGACGTCACTCTTCTGGCGCAGGCTGTAGACCCACCGCATCCAGGTGAAGTCATCAGTCAGGGTCAATACATATCGACCCCGATCGGACAGAGACTCGACAGGTAGGGGACCAAGAAGGTCCTAATGGGCTTACTTGAGAGGGCAAAGTGCGCGTAAACGGGAGTCAGGGTATAACGATGCATCTTACCCTGAGCATAAAAGAGACAATCCGTCCTAGGCGGCTTCTCGAAAGAAGCCGTGTCAAGACCAAGAGCGGGCTGTGTCAGAATGAGCTTTGACACATTGTCAAAGCCTACATGACATAGGCGGCGATGAAGCAATTGTTGGTGCTCAAGAGAAAGAACACTAACATCAAAACCACAAGCCGAAGAGGAGGGGGAGCAAGGAGCAGAAGTCCGAGAGACACGATACAGGTCATCCACAACAAAGGCACGAAGAACAACGCTACAAGTGTCAATGGCAGTCACAGTCACAGATTCTGTAGTGTGCTCCACAGAGAGTCCCATAAGTGTGCAAGCACGTACAGAAAGCAAACTAAGCTCAAGGTTAGGCAGAAAGTGCACCTCAGAAAGATATAGGGGGCCAGACGGACCATCAAAACGTGCAACCCCAACACCCTGAACTGGCAAGGACTGACCAGAGCCTATGCGGATGGAACGAACAGGCGCAACGGGGCCGAGAACAATGAAATGGATACGACGACAGGTCATGTTATGATCCACGTGCCACTGGAATCACGACTAGAGGACGTCACTGTACAACGGGCAATGGAACACTCGGTCTCAGACGGACGTTGGGCACCAGGTGGGGAGGAACGACGAAGGGCACAAAGGTGAGACTCAGGAATCCAATCTGCACAGTCAGGCCCATCGTCATCACATGCCAACTGTGCCCCCCCACATGAGTCATCATGAGCCAGAAGAATAGACAAACAGACAGTCTGTGAACCACCCGGCTGTGACAACACACTCGCACCTCCCTGAAAGCAAAGTGCCAGAAGGTGTCGGAGCTTGGCGATGGTGCGGTCACGTGGGTTTGGGTTGCCACCGGCCGCCGGTGGTGAGGCGGGAACTGCCGCGGTCGTGGTCGCCGTGTGCCCGGTGGATGTGCTGCTCGACGTAGACCGTAGTGCGTGCGCAACCTAGAGCCCGCAAGTAGTCCGCGCCCAGTCAAGCGGCTGCTGGCACTCGGTGTAGGGATGGGCAATTCCATAGTTCTAGCAATGAACGGAGCATCCATTGCTACTCCCTGATGACGGCTGCTACTGCGACTGCTGCTAACTCGAGCCATGCCTCCGTTGTCCCCTCTTCCCCTGTGCTACTGTCGCGATACCCTGTGTCTGAGTTGGTGTAATTGGGGTGGAAGGGGAGGAGGAGGACGTGACAGAGGATGGAGAAGGAGTCTGCAGGAGGGGCGTCGATGGTGATGCAATGACTTTGGCAGCAATGGAGGTCTCCTGATGAGCCACGACTGCCTCACGGGAGGAAGTCACCTGAAGGAAGAGCTGGTGCGCCAAGGGAAGAAGCTAGAGTGAAGTCGAGAAAGGCTCAAGCACGGCGTTGCTGTACCTGGTGAAGATGTCTTTGGGCTCAAGGCGAACCCCGAGCATGATTGTGTAGAGCGCCCACAACTGTATACCTCCTGAGATCCCAAGGCATGTGTAAATGCGCATGGCACGTCACTTGTAGTCGGCTATAGGCTGGGCAGGCCCCTGACGAAGTGAGTGAAAGGCACGAATGTGCGCGGCGCGGGTGGAGTGCGTCTCTGCAGCAAGCAGGGACAATGCTAGGTCCCAGCCCCCGCATGGATCAGCGTCGGTGCCCGTGCCCGCCTCGCCAGGGAACAAGCAAAAGTCGACGACGGTCTTGCCCGGCATGGCGTAGAGAATTCCACGCATTGCCCTAGCCGTTGTCAGTACCTGAGCGCGGTCCGTAGTCTGATACGGACTGTGGTAGTAGGGCCACTTGTTCTTTGAAGTGGCCTAGACTTGAAAGAGGACCTCCCAACAGTCAAAGCCGTCCTCGCAGACATACCGTGGGGGCGACGTCGTGAAGTCCTTGGGTTGCCGCTCCGTAGGGAGAGCAACCACAAGCTCGGAAAAACGAGAGATGGGAAAGACGCCGGGAAGAGGGAAGTTGATGGGGTGGAGGTCAGGCGATGATCAACACTCCGGAAAGCGGGATGTGTGTGGGGGCCGAGAGCTCGTCTGAAGCTGGCGGATACGCTCCTGAAGCACACGAATCTTGTTCTCGGGGGAGTCGCCCTCCATGCCTGGCATGTCTGGATCCTCGTCCCAAGGATCAAGTGGTGGCAGGTCGGCTCCAGTTGCTGCCTTCGGTGCTAGAGCTGACTGCTTTGTAGAGGGTGCGACCCCGGCCGCTCCCTCAGATGTCTGTCATGGAGTCGTGGAATGTCCTCGAAGAAGCTCGGTGAGTGTACGGATGGCGTCAGTTTGCTCCCGCTATAGACGATGCATCTCGTCCTGCTGGCTCCGCAGGTCCTCAATAGCATGCAAACGTGGGCCCATGGCCCCTAAGGAGGAAAAAGAGGGGTCTAGTACCCCTTTCCCTTCTCGTCGGACAGAGCCATGGCGTCGCTCATTATGGGCCGAGACGTCAACGCGGTTGAATTGCATAAACGTGAGCGTTTCTCAAGGAGTTCAAATGCTGGCAACTTTTGACCCTTCAACCAAAAAAAGTTACTAAGGCAAGTGCTGACGTCAGCATGAAGCTGCTGATGTCAGCAAGACCTGATGACGTCAGTAAGGAAAAATGCTGACGTCAGCTCGCCTCCCCTTTTTTTTGGTCAACCTTTGCGGTTTCTACGCGAGCAGGCGGCCGCTCTGTAGCAGCAGCGCGGAAGCTGAGCGGAAGCCGCTACGTAGCTTCCGCTCAGCTGCTCTTGCTATGGCAACGTCAGTTGCAGCAGTAGCCACGCTGCTACGTGTGGGGCAGCCGCCTTGTGACTACGTGCGCGGTCGTGGCAGCACTTGGGCACTGCTGCTGCTATTGCACCGTTGCTGCCACCGCTATTGCTCCCACTATTGCTGCGCTGCTCCTGTGCTACTGCCGTTGCGGCTGCTGCCCCTACTGCTGTGCTACTATCGCTACGTGTTTCTGCCGTACTGCTACCGTCGCGTGTTGCTACTACAACCACGCGTTGCTCCCGCCGCTGCTGCCACCCTGCTACTGCTGCTACTCAGTGCTGCTATTGCTGCATGTGCCAATGAGTGCAACTGCTGGCGACTGCAATCTGCTTTAGCTGTCTCCTACTGCTGCTATCAGCTGCTACTGATGCAATCCCATGTAATTATGGTGAGCGACGTCGACGACGATCCGCTGTCGTCGTCGATAAGTCCCTTTGGATCTGCTGCAGCAGTGACTCTCACTACTACTACTCTAGTGCATCTTTGCTGCACAGCTTAGTGAGAACTGTCTCACCGCTTTGGTACCATGAGAAGATGCGTGGAAGCTTCCTAGCAACACATGCGTCGACTAGGCGTCAGTGCCTAGTCAGACGGTGACGGCAGTCACAAGTCGTGCACACAACGACAAGGGTCTGGCTAGGAGACACAAGGCAAATTGTCAGAATGCTTGAATAGCATTTGCAAAGAGAAATGACAAATGACAGGTCCATGGCATAAGTACCTGCCGCGGCGCACAGCGGATGTCGCACGCGGCAGTGTAAGATGTGTCCTTAAACCGGTCCAAAACCACTTTTTTGGCCGTAACTCTGCGCAGACATATGAGAATGATACGTCGTCTAAACCTAGACGTGCAAAATTAAAAGCCGGACGCTACGACTGGTCACATGCATGCATCCGACATCAAACCGTGGACACACAATGCAAAAACATGCCAATTGGGCCCACAGCCAATCCACCGACAAACTCCTGTGTGCTGTAGAAAAACTGCAAGAGTTCTCTAGTAGTGTCCAGAGCTCTAGAATGGTCGTTGGTCAGCTCCAGGCTGGTAGTCCGCCACCACATGACGCACCGGTGCCACCAGGGTCCACATCAGGGATCTGCACGAGTATGGATACGGCCGAGTGGTCACAGTAAACTGTACAGGTCGACCGGAACGTCACAAATGACAACAATTATGCCCTTCTTTAAATTGGGATGGTTACGTACTTAATATTTGGCAGTTGGTGTACTTCCAAACTAAGAATCAGATATGTAGTGTTCCACCAAGTGGAACGTGGGTGGTTCACAGGGATGAGGAGCGTTGCGTTGGATATTTCAAGGGATTGGGACGAACTTGTAACATGAGGCATATGCTGGCTCCTCGACGCTCTAGCCAAGCATCCCGTGTGAGGTTCCGCCGTGATTGGCTACTTAAAGAAGCTCTGCCGGGAATTTGGGGGATATGGAGATTATTGAGGCACGGTTTGAGAAACGGGGTTGTGACCATGTATCCATAGAATTCATAATAGATCTGATACATCCAGAATACGCTCTTTAGCAACGCCATATCCACCAATTTTGTACTTTAAAGCTGAAACACCCACGGGTCGAAGAAAAGCAACGAGGTATCCGGAAAAAAGCTCGCCAACACCTTGTCGACGCTGCATGAAATGCAAAGTCATGGTGCTGACATCATTACTTCAGTCGAATAATCACAATCCCCTTTTTTGAGGGTTTTGTGACTGTTCGAAGGAGGGATTTGCGTGGGGTTTGAGTGGGGGTTCTGAGACACCCCATGCGTTCAAAGGGAATATGCTCGGCCCCGCGGTAGCGGGGCCGAGCAAGTGCCCGTGCAGAAGATAAAACCCTCAACCCTGAATGTATTTGGGGTAAGGTTTGAACCCTGTTATCAGAGTATACAAGGGAGGTTGCATGAAGAGACAAGATATTGGACACATATGTTTTTGCGCATTTGCGATTGGTCTAGAGAAGCAAATGGGAGGGGGGGGGGGAGTTGGGGGTTTCACCGCTCAATCACGATCACGCAAGAGAGCGAGAGTGGCAATCGAGCGACAGTCTCATGGCCGTGTTCGCCATGCTCGATCAGCGACGCATGTCGGTGATCGAGCATGGCGAGCGAGCTGGATACCTTGTTCTCATATTGTAAAGTGTTGTATATGGCAGACATAAAATTCCGCTTGTGGACATGGCAGGGTCAACCCTTCGGGCGTGTGTTTATCCTGGCTCTTTCGCCCTTTAAGAAAACTCCTGCACCATCAAGAAAGTCGACCACGTAATATTGAAACATTGGTATGGTTCCCGATACTTGTATCGACCATTCTTGAAAGTTGTCAAAATTTTCAGAACCTTCTCGAACAGAGCATCCGTGGTTGGGACAGGTGGCCAAAATGCCCTCAGCCGATCGGCACAAACATCTAAAGGTTGACACACGGTGGGCCATAAATGTAACGACAGAAACACCCATCTACGGATGTTAGGGAGAAGTGTACGTCAGGGATGTAACACTCCCCCCAACCCTCTTGGCAGCGACGTCACTACACGTAAGCAGACGTAGGCCAATGACAGCAGTAGTAACAGTCGATCATATGATTGACGTCTCAGAGGTTGTCGAAGGACTCCAAACTATTCTGGACGGCATCATAGCCGTGCCAATTGACCAGTTACTCGGTCCTCTTCCCACAACGTCGATGTTACATGATGTCTTCAATGAAATACTCCATATCTGTGTCCACTTGACTAGGGGGTGAAGGTATGACGTCTAGGATGAGGAAGTTTGCGCCGGGGTCCCAGGAGTGCTTGAGCTTGCAAGAATGGATGGCATGGCGAATTACCATGCTTTCAAAGATGCAAAGACGAGCGACGATATGGGTTTGCATTCTCTCGACATTGAACGGTCCCAACCACCAAGGTTTGAGCTTTGCAAAGGTTCTAAAATCATATATTAAAAGTTACCAAGCTAAGGAGGACACAACGTACCGTACTGATCTTGATATTCGTTTTTTTCAAATCCATAATTAAGGGAATCTTTATATTCGAGCACGAGTTTTGAGAAAACAATTATTTAGGTGGTACCTTGGAATTCGTTGAACGAAAAAACAAGATCCTTAAAATCGACGATGACCGGTCTCGACAACCGCCGATGACCGGTTTTCGAGGCCGTGTCAGTCTGACGCGGCTTGCCTGACGCGGCAGGCCGCGTCAGACTGACAGATCTGACGCGGAAACATTGCTTCCGCGTCAAGACCTGGAGAGATGACTGGAGGTGAGATGGCTACGATGTTTTTTTAGGCGATTTTTACGCTTTCGACGGAATCTGTATACCCGAGTCAGAAAAGTAATTGTTTCGGTGGTACCTATTAAATTTGATGAAAAAAAATCGTTGAACCTGAAACACCAAAAAACAACTTTAATCGAATATCCAGATCAGTAGGGTACGTTGAACACGTCATCCCTACGATGTCGATCGGCTGCTCACATCATGGCTGCTTCTGTCTTGGTGAGGGTTTGCCGCGTTTCCTCCCAAATGCCGGAGAAATCCCATCGCTGGATGTTAACCGTGGGAATTTTTCTCTGAATTTTAAGTCCAATCGGTGTGATCAGAGGTCTAATGTATGCTACTTCAACAGGAAATTTACGTGTTGCGATGGAAAAGGCGGAGTTTTATGCGAGTTCAACAGTCGGCAGTTTGGCTGTTCAATCAAGGTTGTGTGGCTCGCATGAAGTTTAGAGAAGCCTTTCGAGCTTCTGACTGGTCCACTCGTTGATTTGAGGATGGAACACTGTTCACATATAAATCCGACTACCATAATGAGTCATCCATTTGCGCCATAATTGGCCAGTGAAGCGGCTGTCCGAGTTGTTGACGATGGTACATGGTGTGCTACGTTGTCGTACGATCTCTTTTGAGAACAACTCACTGTCCCTTCTACAGTGATGTGGTCCTCATTAGGATGAAGTGTAGCTTTTATAAGAATCTGTCCACTACCACGAGGATGGCGTTGCAGCCCTTAGGAGTGGCAGACAATCTCATCAAAAAGTCCATGCTAATGTGGACCCACAGCTCTATCGGAACATGGATTGGTTGGAGTTGTCTTAGTGGCCTTGTGTAACAAGATTTTTACCATTGACAGGTGTCACGTGATTTTTAGAAAGCCGCCACGTTAATCTGCATCTTGTCCACCAATGTAACTTTATCAGCATCTTGAGCAGCTTGTTCTCGTCTGGGTGTCCACCTAGACCGGTGTCGTGGCATTCGTCTAATAGTATTTGGCGCAACTCCTCGTTTGGTTTGACTATGACTTGGCAAGTGAATTGACGTCCTTTCTAAGGGTTTTCGAACGAGAACTTGGTTTTTTCGTACCCAACGAACTCCTTGAAGCGCTTCATACATGGCCTTGCCATGTATGGGTCTCGTTTGATCTCGGCCATCATATTTGGTCTCCGGCCGAGAGCATCTGTTGGCTTGGTTTTCTTAGGTTGGTACTTGATGTTGTGGTTGAATTTCGACTCCATTGATAGAGTTTGTCGAAGGCTTAGATGCAGCTGAGTCTTGAGATGTTTCAACACCTGATGGTCGGTGCGGGTGATGCATCTCCGGCATGTTAAGTGGCACTACCATGTAAAAACTGTTGTGCTTTGTGCTGTTTTTGTATAGTTTACTGTGACCACTCGGCCGTGTCCATACTCGTGCATATCCCTGAGGCAGGCGGCCCTGGTGACACCGGCACGACGATAGGCGGCGGACTACCCGCTTGGAGCTGACCGATCACTGTTCTAGAGCCCCAGATGCCACCAGGACTCTTTGCTATGTCTTATATGTCTTGCAAGCGTCTTTCGGCGGATTGGCCATGAGGCCTATTTGCATGTTTTTACATTGTATGCTCACTGTCAGTCAATGGATGCATGCATGTGACCAGTCGTAGCATCCGTCTTTTGATTCTGCACGTCTAGGTTCAAACGGCGTAGCATTCTGACATGTGTGCGCAGAGTTACGGCCAAAACAATGGTTTTGGGCCGGATTTAGGACAGCTCTTGGACTGTCGCGTGCGACACCCGCCGTGCGCCGCGGCAGGTGTTTATGCCTTGGACCTGTCATTTGTCATTTCTCTCTGCATATGCTATATTGAAGCATTTTGACACTGTGTCTTGTGTCTCCTAGCCAAATCCTTGCCGTTGGGTGTATGACCTGTGACCGTCGTCACCGTCTGATCAGGCACTGATGCCTGGTCAGCGGCTGTGTTGCTAGGAAGCTTCTACACACTTTCTCATGGTATCAGAGCAGTGAGACAGTTCTCACTGAGCTGCGCAACAGAGACGCAGCAGAGCGGCAGCAGTGAGAGTCACCGCTGCAGCAGAGTTTCTGGGGTCTGTTGGAGACGGCCGGTCCCCGTCAACGCACTCCACCCACCACGTGAGATCGCAGCTGCAGAGGCAGCAGCAACAGCGTGTACCGCCACGCACAGGTGTGTGGCGGATGCAGTGCGTGCAGCCGCCCTCCCACAGTCGTAGCAACAGAGTAGCAGCAGCAGAGGCGGCGGCAGCAGCAGCGCAGCAGCAGCGTGGCAGCAGCGACGTCAAGAGCAGCGCAACAACAACGTTGGCAGTAGCAGCGCAGCAGCGGCAGCGACGGCAGTGGCACAGCAGCAGCGGCGGCAGTCGCGGAGGCAGCAGCAGCGTAGCAACGGTAGCAGCAGCAACGCACGGCGGTGGCAGCCAGCAGCAGCTGCAGCACGCAGCAGTAGCCACAGCACGCAGCAGCAGCAGTAGTAGCCACGCAGCCGCTATTGCCACCGCTGCACACGAAGCGACGCAGCTGCTGCTGCAGCTGATAGCACAGCTGCAGCATCAGCTCGGCTGAACCTGCTGCGCAGCTTCCGCGGAGCTGCCGCGCGCCGCCGCAGAGCGGCTCCACACGCGCGCAGAACCGTGACAAGAAAAAAAAGGAGGGGACGAGGTGACGTCAGCATTGTTGACTGCTGACATCATCAGGTCGTGCTGACGTCAGCATTACACTTAGCCAAGTTTTCACCCGGAAAGTCAGAAGTTGCAAGCGTTTCAACTCCTTGAGAAACGCAGACGGTTTTGAAATCCGACAAACTTCACCTATCATCCCATAGTGAGCGGCAACATGAGTTCGCCCGACGACAAGGACAAGGGACCAGGTGATCCCTCCTCCTCTTCTTCAGGGGTGTTGAGCCCTCGCTCGCATGCCATTGCGGACCTGCACAGCCAGCAGGAGGAGATGCGTCGTTTGTAGCGAGAGCAAACTGACGCGATCCGCACGCTGACTGAGCTTCTGTGTGCTCAGTCCACGGCTCCTTCACGGATTTCTGAGGGAGCTGCCGGCGTTGCGGCCTCCACCCAGCACTCGGCCCAGGTGCCGTGACAGGTGCTCCGCCTGCTTCACCCCTTGGTGTGGTTCCTCCACCACCTGCGGCCCTCCTTGATGACGAGCCCTTCATGCTAGGCTTCGAGGATGACTCCCAGGAGCGGGAGATTCGTCTTCTACAGGAGCGCCTCCGTCAGCTGCAGACGGGTTACCGACCTCCACCAGTGTCCCCGATACGATCGTCACCTGACTTCCCCGGTGATCACCCCCTTCCAGGAGTCTTCCCTGTCTCTCGCCCTCCTCAGCCAGCGGTTGCTCTCCCCATGGAGCGGCAGCGAAAGGACTTCGAGGCACCACCTCCACGGTACATCAGCGAGGACGGATTTGACTGCTGGGAGATCCTGTTTCAGGTGTGGGCCACTTCCGAGGGGGTGTGGCCTTACTACCACAGCCCATACCAGTCTACAGATCCAGCATAGGTGCTGACAGCAGCCCGGGCCATGCGAGGACTTCTCTATGCCATGCCACGCGAGACTGTCGTCGACTTCCGCCCCTTCCTTGGCGAGGCTGGCACAGGCACCGGAGCTGATCCTCGTGGAGGCTCGGATCTGGCGTTGTCCCTACTGGCCACAGAGACGCACGCCACACGTGCGTTACACATTCGTGCTTTCCACTCGCTCCGTCAGGGACCAGCGGAGCCTGCGGCAGATTACTGGCGACGCGCCATGCGTATCTACACGCGTCTGGGGACCTCAGGGGGCCCACAGCTGTGGGCACTTCGGACGATCATGCTCGGAGTTTGCCTGGAGTACACCTACATCTTCACACGGTACAGCGACGTTGCTCTCGAGCCTTTCTCAGCCACTCTGTAGCTGCTCCCTTGGGTGCATTAGCTGTTCCTCTAGGTGATATCGGCCCGCGAGGCAGTAGTAGCGCATCAGGAGACTTCCCTCGCTACAACAGTCCTCGCATCACCACCATCTTCCCTCCTGCAGTTACCCTCATCCACCTCCATCACTACCTCATCTTCCTCCTCCTCTTCGACCCCGTCTACACCCACGCAGACGTAGGGCATTGTAGCAGCTGCCCTGGGGAAGAAGAAGAATAGGAAGTGCGGATCGGGTCAGCAGCAGCCGTCATCCGGTGGTAGCAGTGGCCGTTCCGTGCACTGCTACAACTGTGGAGGTGCCCATCGCTACACCGAGTGCCAGCAGCCGCTTGACTGGGAGCGCATCACTCGTGGACTTCAGGCTGCCCATGCTGCTCGCACCGCGTCCGGCACGTCGCCCGCAAACTCCTCTGGACGCGCGGCGACCACGACTGCAGTTGTTCCTGCGTCCTCACCAGCGAGCAGCAGTGATCCCGACCCACATGATCGCACCATCGCCGAGCTTCGTCATCTTCTGGCGCTTCGCTTTCAGGGAGGTGCGAGTGTGTTGTCATCGTCGAGTGGGTCACAGACTGCTTGTTCGTCCGTCCTCGTGACTCGTGATGACACGTGTGGGGGAGCACAGTCCGCATGTGATTATGTTGGGCCTGACTGCACTGACTAGATTCATGAGTCTCACCTTCGTGATGTACGTCATGCACTGACGGCTCAGCGTCCCTCTGATGCCGAGTGTTCCATTGCTCGTTGTACAGTGACGTCCACCAGTCGTGACTCCGGTGCCACTTGGATCATCGATTCGGTGCCACCTACCACATGACGTGTCGTCGTATTGACTTTGTGATACTTGGTCTTGTCACGACTGTCCGTTCTGTTTGTACAGGCTTTGGTCAGTCCTTACCGGTCCACGGCGTTGGGGCCGTATGCTTTGATGGTCCGTTTGGCCTCTGCATCTCTCTGACGTGCTATTTGTGCCTGATCTTGAGCTCAGTCTGCTGCCTGTGCGTGCCCACACTCTGATGGGTCTCTACGTTGAGCACACCGCTGATTCAGCGATTGTGACTGCTCTTGACACCCGTAGCATTGTCCTGCGTGCTTCAGTCGTAGATGATTTGTATCGCATTGCTCGGCCCTCCTCCCCTTGCTCTCCCTCCTCCTCTGGTCGCGTTTTTGTCACTGGTGTTCTATCCCCGGAACACCAGCGGTTGCTTCACCGACGTTTGTGTCACGTGGGCTCCGACACTTTGTCGAAGCTCATCCGGACACAGCCCGCTCTTCGTCTTAACGTGGCTTCTTTCGAGAAGCCACCCAAGACCGACTGTCTTTTTTGTGCTCAGGGAAAGATGCACCGGTGCACTTATCTTGACTCGCGTTCCCGAGCGGTGAGGCCTCTCGAGTTGGTCCACTCGGACCTGCTCGGTCCTCTCCCGGTCGTGTCCCTGTCCGACATGGGCCGGTATGTTCTGACGCTGACTGATGACTTCACCCGAATGCGGTGGGTCTACAGTCTGCGTCAGAACAGCGACGCCGCTCTTGCGGTTCGGCTCTGGCTCGTGATGGCTGAGTGCCAGTCTCACCACACGCTACACGCTTTTCGCTCAGATCGCGGCGGTGAGTTCCTCGGTGAGATGGACTCCTTCTTTGCTGAGCACGGCAATTTTCACCAGGTCTCCGCCCCTGCTACCCCACAGCAGAACGGTGTATCTGAGCACTGGAACCGTACCATGGAGGATGCGGTCCGCGCCATGCGGTCTGAGTGCGGTCTCCCGGAGTCCTTCGCCTTCGACGGCTTCGCCTACATGACTTGGGTCTGGAACCGCCTTCCGCATGGTCCGCTTCCGGATCATGTTGCACCGTACGAGCTCTGGTTTGGCCACCGTGCTCATCTTCGTCTCGCTCACGTCTGGGGTTCCCTGGCCTCCGTGTGGTACACCGAGGACCAGTACGGGTCCATGGTCTCCCCTCGGGGTCACTTGTGTGCCGTCATCGGCATCTCCCCGAGGTCAAAGGCCTGGCGCTTTTGGGACCCCACTCGTCGTCGCGTCATTGAGTCCCGCGACGCGCTGTTGTTTGATTCACTCACATATCGTGATCTGACTTTGATCACAGCCCTCTCTACAGCCGATGTGCCTTCCTGTGAGGGTCCTCGGCAGATGGGGGAGACTTCTCCGCCAGCGACCATTCCTCGTCAGGCTGATGTGTCTGCTCGAGTCCCCTCTCGGTCTCCAGCACTTGATGATCCGGCTATCACTGCCGTTGGTCCAGAGATCCCGTCCGTTCAGCCTGTTTCACACCCCACAGGTACCGCTGCTCTCACGCCTCCTCCTGCATCACCACCTGTGTCTACTGGCACCCCTGCCCCAGCGTCTGACCCAGTCCAGTCCACTCCTGTCACTACGTCGGCTGACACTCCTGTCTCAGTGTCCGAGCCAGCCTTGCCCGCTGTCACCCCCAGCCAAGTGTCCCCCAGACACGCATCTCCTCGCCCGGCATCTACGGCTGCCTCGTCTCAGCCCTCACCAGCTGTGGTGGTACCTGTTCCTGAGCCTGAGGTGCGCCCCTTGACCTCCGGTTACTACCGTGAGCCCGGTGGTCGCCTTCGACCACTGGATTGCGGAGCTCAGCGATCGTCGGGTCCAGGACCCAGGCGTTCCTCTCGCAGCATCGCGGGCGGTGATCCATGCACAAAGGCCCTAGGCCTGAGTGTAAGCACTAAGCTTTCAGAGGTACACCCAGCGTGTCGCATCGGGCATGACCTGATCACTCACGAGTTCCATATCGCCTGTGACGCAACAGCTGATCTCGTGGCTGTCAGGCCTGACACTGAGGCGTGTGCACTTGCCACGCAGAGTTCCCCCTCTATGGCGCCTGGCCCGGGCACATTGAGGGAGGCTTTCTCATCGTAGGATGCTGATGCCTGGTGAGCTGCTTGCGAGGAGGAGCTTACCGCTATCTGAGAGCACAGAGTCTACGAGCTAGTCGACTTTCCCCCCGGGAGGAAGGCGATTCAGGTCAAGTGGGTCTTTTGCAAGAGGGTGAAGCCGGATGGCTCATTGGAACGCTACAAGGCCCGCTTGGTCGTCAAGGGGTTCTCTCAGATTGAGGGAGTTGATTACACTAATACCTTTGCCACTGTCGGCCGCATGACCTCAACTCGAGCTCTGTTTGGTGTAGTGGCTCAGCATGACTGGGAACTACACCAGATGGATGTGAACAACGCGTTCCTCCATGGCTCTCTGGATGAGGAGATCTACGTGGCTCAGCCACCAGGCTTTGAAGACAGTGACAAGGTCTGGTGCTTGTGTAATTCCTTGTACGGCCTCAAGCAGTCTCCACGATGTTGGAACCAGGAGATCACTGGCACCTTGACTCGTGCAGGATACGTACAGAGCGAGGCAGACCCCTCGCTCTTCATCCTTCCGACACCCGAGCGGTTCACCGCCATCCTGGTCTATGTTGATGACCTTCTGATTGCGTCTCCGTCCCTGGAGGCCGTGAAGGAGGCCAAGGCTGTTTTGCAGACTGCCTACAGGATGAAGGACCTCGGTCCTGCATCGGTGTTTCTTGGTATGGAGATCGTGGGAGATCGCAGAGATCGGACACTGTTGCTGCATCAGGCCCGATATGCACGAGTCATGGGGGAGCGCTTTAGCGATCTCCTTGGTGCAATGCCCACCGCTTCCACACCCCTCACACCTGATGGGCGGGATGCCCTGAAGGTGGATGACCCTACACAGCTGGGGGAGGCAGTGGACGTGACCTTCTACCTCCATCTTATCGGATCTCTGATGTACCTGGCCACTACCACGCATCCCGACATCGCGTTCGCCATCAACCTCCTCGCTCAGTTCTCACAGGCTCCACGTGCGAGAGCTCTTCACGCGACTGTGCAAGTGGTACGGTACATGGTCTCTATACCGTATCTTGTACTCTGCTTTCGTCGGCAGTGTTCGGTGGTCCTTGACGGCTACACTGACAGCGATTGGGCTTGGAGCCCTGATGGGCGCAGTTGCACTGGCTACGTTTTTCTGCTCGGCGGTACCGCTTTGTCATGGCAAAGCGGGAAGCAGGGCTGCATTGCACGTAGCTCGTCGGAGGCAGAGTATGTGGCTTTGGGCGCAGGGGCTGCTGAGGCAGTTTGGCTGCAGCGCTTGTTTCTTGAGCTTGGGCAGTCAGTACCCGCCATTGTGCTGTGTTGGGACAACCAGAGTGCCCTCGCCATTGCGGAGAACTCTGGTGTTTTTCATGCTCGCACAAAGCACATTGCGGTTGAGCATCACTTTGTTCATGATCTGGTGGAGCGACGCGTGATCTCCATCATGTGGGTTGGCACTGACTTGCAGCGTGCTGATTTCTTGACGAAGGCACTTGCCCGCGGAAAGTTCCTGGTGGCCATTCGTTCTGTTGGGCTTCGCCCGTGCGTGACAGTGGTTGAGTGTGGGATGTGCGTCTGTGTCTCATCTGTCTGTGTCATCCACTATGTGGCTGTACTAGTGCTGCACGCGTATGGACATGCGTACCATCGGGTCATGGGGGAGTGTTGTGCTTTGTGCCGTTTCTGTATAGTTTACTATGACCACTCGGCCGTGTCCATACTCGTGCAGATCCCTGAGGCAGGCGGCCCTGGTGACACCAGCAAGACAACAGGCGGCAAACTACCCGCTTGGAGCTGAACGATCACTGTTCCAGAGCCCCAGATGCAACCGGGACTCTTTGCTGTGTCTTATACGTCTTGTAGGCGTCTTTCGGCGGACTGGCCATGAGGTCTATTTGCATGTTTTTGCATTGTATGCTCAGTGTCAGTCAATGGATGCATGCATGTGACCAGTCGTAGCGTCCTTCTTTTGATTCTGCACGTCTAGGTTCAGACGGCGTAGCATTCTGACATGTGTGCACAGAGTTACTGCCAAAACAGTGGTTTTGGGCCAGTTTTAGGACAGCTCTTGGACTGCCGCGTGCGACACCCGCCGTGTGCCGCGGCAGGTATTTATGCCTTGGACCTGTCATTTGTCATTTCTCTCTGCATATGCTATATTGAAGCATTCTGACACTGTGTCTTGTGTTTCCAAGCCAAATCCTCGCCGTTGGGTGTACGACATGTGACTGTCGTCACCGTTTGATCAGGCACTGACGCCTGGTCAGCGGCTGTGTTGCTAGGAAGCTTCGACACACTTTCTCACAAGGGGCGTGATGACGTCATCCATCCAAAGCTGCATTTCATGCAGCGACGGCATGGTATTCTCACGCTTTTTTTTTTATGTGTCGTTGCTTTTCTGCGACCGGTGGATGTTTTAGTGTTAAAGTTCAGATCAGCTGGGTATGGGGTTGTTAAAGAGCGATACATGGACATGGGGGATCTATCGGGAAATCGATGGGTATATGGTCACACCCCCGAATGCCCTATCGGAAGGTCCATTTTTGGATAGGATTGTCCTTTTGACTTTGTCGGAAAAACATTTTGTTGACGCATTGTGAGTAGGAAGACTGGAGGTGTTGTTGTGTGTGTTGTACACGGCTTACGGTGACCCTTCGGCTCATGTCCATTCATGTCCAGATCCCTGAGATTGACGATGGCGGCAGAAGACCGGCGGCCGACAGCGACGGACGTTCAGAAGACTCCCGTACCTTCTAGATTTTTGCTATGGGAGAGCACATAGGCGTATAGTCTACCAGGACGTAGATCTTGTCGATGCGACCGTTCTGGTTCAAACGGCTCATCGTTCTGACGTGTCTGCAAGGAGTTATTGCCAAAACGGTGTTTTCGCCGTGTGCGTGTGACGTGACTACTTGTCCATGTGCGTGTTGCTTTACACTGACCATCACCATCTTATTTCCTGCAGTCTCATATGCTACAGTACTATTAACACACACTTACTTCATCATGTGCTATGTGTGTCGTATGTGACATGTACCATCCCGACATCGGCATCCATTTACGCTCATGTATGCGTAGTGCCTGAACTAGGTTACTGTGGTTACATGTAACTGTCGTGTACTTTCTACTGGAAGCTAGTGGCTTAAACAAAAAACAAAATAATGAACTGTTAATGAACAAGGTCCCTTCGCTTGAAATCACTGAAAATGAACAGCAAGCACAAGACCGAGTGGAGAAGTACATGACATTGCAAGCAACTTTGCAATCATGGTGCCTAGTAAAACAGAGGTGCTAATTCACATGTTCTACTCCATAATTGAACATTCACGGGTAGGTCGTGCACAAAACATATGACCTCACAAGCAGGACACTCTACCCCTTCACTGAACTCTTGGCATGCATGCTGAAAGTCTTTCCCAAAGGGGAACGCAGACATGCCCGTGGATGGGTTGGCCACTTGATATGTGACCTCCTCCAGCTCTGTCTTTCCTAGGTTGAGATTGGCCATCTTGCAACAGATGACATCTGCATCCTTCACCGCACATCCCGTGTCATGGGCCACATGTGATCTGACCCTGTTCCGGTGCAATCTCAGGTTTGATTACCGCTTGACCACAGTCTTGAGCAGGACATGGATCTGCCTCACCTGCACAAAACACAGAAATAAAACAAAGCAAAGTTGAGGACACAGAAGTGAATACGTATGTACCTATGGCCACCAATACATTTCATGGACAAAAGAATTACCTATTCGCAGACAAAATGGCCTCTGTGCGTCCGTTTGCGTCGTGGTGGTTCCTCTTCCTCAGAGGAGTCCGAGGGGGTAGAGCTGTCGTTTGACTCCCACTCCTCAGTCTCACTTGTCACATTGGTCTGAGGTATTTTCCTCCTCTGACCAGTCCATATAGGACGGATCGTTGCCTGTTGTGCTCTTTGCTACCCCCGCCTGACTCCTAGGGTTATCAACCTGGGAGGAGACCGTGGGGTTTCCAACTTCACCCGTTGCATCACTTCCAGTTGCAAAGTCTCCTAATATGGCTATTGCTACTGCTGCCTCACCTGCTGCATCACTTCTAGCGGCATCAGCATCTGCTACAAGTGTTGCTGCTGCTACATCACTCACTGCATCACTTCCAATTACATCATCACGTGCTAATTGTCCAGGCTGTCTAGGGCCTCGTCTACCATCACCCCGCACCTCCCAAACTGAAGCAAGCTGTTTGGCCCAAGTTTCTACAACATTAGCTGGGGAGAGGGCAGGTAGGTTTGTGCATTTTTGTGGCCCATGTCCAGCCAGGCCGCAATGGCTATAGATGCGGTCCCTCTTTTGATGCTCATACCGGTCCTTCCTCTTGGACTTCGGCCTCTCCGCTTCGCACTTCTTGCCTAGCCGGCCCCACCCCTTCTCTGCGTACTGCACATTGCGGAGATTGATTCCGGGCATGGGGTGATGGTAGGTCCCTTTCTAAGCCATTTTTGTCAGGTGAATGTCGACGTATGTTTTGGGGTTCACTCCATCATCCAGGAGAAGGCTCACCGCGTGTTGACACGGGAACCTGGACGTGGCCCACTGCCTAAACTTGCACTTCTTGGCGTTGCAGCCCACCTCCCACCCGGACAGACTCTTGTGACCCGACACAGTGTCAGACATTGGGCCCACGGCGATGATGTCATACCCCCTCGCCTTTTGCGTGAAGTTCTTCACCTTACTGTCGGCAAAAGGGACAAGTGTGGTTCTCGCAGTCATGAGTCAGCCTTTTCCGGCGTGCAAATAGTTTCTGCACCCACATGTATAATTGGGTAAAACAGTGAAAGCGGTAGAGATGTTGTAGGTCCATGATCTGGGCGTTCAAGGACTCCGTTGTGTTGCTCTTCATGTGACCGTTGCATGCGACGGGGATGAAGACCCAACTCCACCTATCCAACAGAATGTCAGGTTCTGCACCACTGCCGAAGATGTACTCCAAACCCTGTGTGGAAGCCCTTGCAAGTTCATCCTGTGTGTGCTTGGACTCCCTGTTGTTGAAGGCATGCGCAAGGGTCCAGAAGAGGTCAGCGGCTACACGACCTCCCTTGGGCTTGATGTTCTC
>SZWC01002732.1:194835-213340 GCA_023375785.1 Penium margaritaceum
GGGGGGGGGGGGGGGGGGGTGAGGGAGGCTGCTCGATGCGGCGTCGACTTCGGACGTTCGAATTATGCCTGCCTAAAATGCGCACGCGTTTGAGATGTCGAGGTCCTGAGCAACCCTTTTCCGAGTATTGCTGGATAAAATAGGCTAGTAGTCTGTAGCCAGTGGTTCAAAATTTGAACCCGGCTACTGGAAATAACCACGAAAAAATTCTTTCGTAAATGCCTATACGAATTTAGTCGGAAGTACGGTATCTAGATTTTATTCAAACTTTAGGCTAAAAAGAAAATGGTGAAGTTTTTGACCCTTTTAAGGTTTTTTGGCATTAAACCACCGCCATTGCATTCAACATTCTTTGGCGCATAATCGCTCCAAATTTTGCTTCATTTAGGCAACTTTCATGCTGACATCATCATTGTAGGTGATGACATCAGCACCAACACAGCCAAATTATCGGCTGAAACATCATTTGCTACCAACATTCCAAATCCTCAAGAAACAACAACGGTGTATGACTCTGACAACATTGACATTTGGACCCATACGGAGCAACAACGCCCAGCTGTCATGCCGAAGCAAACCTCTGCGAGCACCACCACCAATGCAGCTACAAAGGCCAGCTCAATCAACAGCAAGCGCCGGCCGCCGCAGACGTCACCACAGTAGGAACGGCAATAGCAGTAGCAAGAGCAGCCGTAGTAGCAGCAGCAGCAGTGGCAGCAGTAGCACTGACTGGTTCTTTTGCAAATGACAGGTCATTCATGCCGGGATGACGACCAACATTCATCCCAGTGGCCGACCGGCGGACAACGCTCACAAGCATGGATGGCATCTTACACGCACTAAAAACCATTGGGCTAGTGAACAGACCACACGTGAATGGTTCCGACATGTTCTCCATCCCTTGTACAAGCATCGGTGCGATGCCATAGACAAGTTTGCAGGGATGGAAAAATGCATTGTCTTGTTGGATGCATGGCGTCCGCAGTGCACTGTAAGCCTACGTCTGTGGCTGAAGGAGAACTTTCCCTATGTGATCCCCGTCTACATTCCTACCGGCTGCACGTCAAAAGCGCAACCAGCGGACGTGGGACTGCAGCGGTCCTTCAAGGCTCACATCACGGAGCAGTTTTCTCAGTGGATGACCCGTGAATCCAGGGAAAATCCAGACATGCGCTTTTCGCTCAAAAAGATGAAGAAAAATCTGCTTGGCTGGATGCTGGATTCCTGGATGCGCCTCAAGGACATGAGGGACAAAATCACAGCAAACTGGTCGAAGTGCGAATATGATGACATCTTCAGCCAAGAGCTGCAGTTCATGGCGCTTCATAATAGTGTTGCTCGCGAGCAGTTTCTTGTTGACTCACAACTGCCTGACGATGATGAGCACCAGTAGCATTATGGTGTCCATGTGGTAAATTTCCAGGAAGTTTCCCTCTCATGCTATTCTTCCCTCGTTGTTGCAAGATTGAGTGCTAGCGGTGCCAAAGTGACTGTGTGTGCTTAGGACGTGGACGTCATTTTGAGACTATTGGCGTGGGCGACAAACCACAAGCATTTTTGCACCAAACAAAATTAGATCTGCAGTGCGTCAGAATTTTTAACACACCTAAATTCAAACATGCTCCACAAAGCAATTTCCGCGCAGTGGCGACAGAGCATGAACCTAATTATGTACCAGGGTTGAGCTCCCTAGTAGTTTATTTTTATCCGAATAATAGTGTAAGTAGGGTATGAGAGTATTGTTTCAATTCTTGGATCCTGCAGGGCATGAAATGAGGTGGGAGTGGAAGCGATGGATAGGGTTTTGCAAAAGATTTCTAACGAGCTCTTATGCGCCAAAAACAGTGGTCAAATGGGACAGCTGCACTCTCTCACATCCGGGGAGGGTGGTATGTGCGACCTGAGTGAAGCTTCTTGGACCCTTCGCAGCCCCTTCTCAACATCACATGCCTCAACTGCTGCTAGAGAGAGTTGGGAAACCCTTGGCTGCCCCGTGGTGGTGGCGTGGTGATGCGGTTACAAGGGTGTCTCGGTTGCTGCAATCTGTTGTGTCGGGTCACTGTGGGTTGGTGGGTCCTCGTAGGACCGTGGCTTTAGCTGTGACTCTCACCGTTGTTGCCACCGCTGTGTTTTTTCCAATGAGCTCAGTGGGGGATGCCTTGTCACTTTGATACCATGACAGAATGCATGTAAGCAGGTGCTGGGCACTAGGGCAGAAATCAACTGCAAGGGTCTGACCAACACGACGTATCAACGCGTCCGGCTGTAAGCAATGTGCAGAGAGAGAGCACAAGTGAGCCCTGGGCAGACTACATAGGATATCAGGCCTAGCTGGTGCAAAACCACACGGCGTGCACATGCACACAATTTCAGAGCAGACCAAAATAGTGGCGGAAACGCGGCTTTGGGCATAACTCCCTGCAGACATGTCAGTATGACAAGCCGTCTGAACCAGACAGGCCATGTCGACAAGAGCTACGTCTTCATAGCTACAAACCTATGTGCTTTTCTAAAGCAAGGATCTAGCTACGATAGATGTATTCTGGGCGTTCGTCTAGTCGCCTGTCTTCTGCCACTGTTGCCCTGTCATGGATGTGCATGTGGATGGACATGAGCCGAGGGGTCACCGTAAGCTGTTTAAGACATACACAACAACAAAAGGAGTTCCGTGGTAGTTAATCAACCGTGTCACTTCTCCACTCATTGAACATTGCTAGGATCCTGTTCCTTACGTGGCAATACCACGAGTAGGATTGGGTCACATTTTTCAACCGTGGCCTATGACGACCCTGTTCGTTTCACAGTGACGCGTCACGGCCAAAATGGCTGAGGCGGCCAGTCACTCGTATCCTTGGACGACTATTCTGAGGGCCTACGTTATGGTTTGGTAGTTTGCAAAACAGGTAACAACTGTTACAACCGATGAGCGTAGAAATCCCAAGTTCGATGCGTAGTGGGCTGGAAATGAAAGGGCCAAAATGACCACTCGCGGAGCTTAGGGACTCGCGTTGGTGTGGGACGTAACACTCGGTAGGTTGATGGTAACACAGGGAAGATACATTTGGTTTTTTTACTGTTTTTAAAAGTGGAAATAGAAATTTCTACTCAGAGGAGAAACGGAGTACCATAATACCACCCAAATACGAGTAGTCATTTTCGAAGGAAAATCTTTTGGTTTATTTGGAGTAGCCAGGTTAAACATTCTACACAATTGATGAGAAACTCCATTCGAATTCTAGATATTGAAATACATTAAGTAATGTTTTCCACATTACTTTTGTGCATGCTAATGCCAGATTTTGAGTAACCAAACTTGAGCAGCCCACGAAGTGTCGCACACCTTGACTACCAATGTGTCCTTAACCCATTTAAAAAAATCACAAAGAAAGGAGGTTGGGAAGGGGGTGATCCGTAGGGAGGCCTTGCGAAAGCAATAGCGGGCCTTGAGACCGGACTTTCTGTGGTCATGGGGCATCCTCCAAACGTTAGCCCATGTTGCTCGAATGAGCAGACACCCATGGGGTCCAAGGAGCATCGCGGGACGTTAGCACCGGTAAGCCACCTTGCCAAGCTACGTCGAGAGCCTATGGTGAAAGGGGAAGGTCTTGAACGGCGTCGCCAAGAGACAAGATGCCAAAGGATCCTAACAACGAGAAACAGAACGAAGGTGCCCATTCAATCGAACCACAAGGTGATGGGCAACCTCACAAGTTGATCGTTGAGCTTAACTTTGGCCACAATTCTCGCCCGACTCCGGCCAACGAAGGCTCAAAGGCTGCTGAAGAGGGTGCATCCAATGTCGCCAACTCTAAGGAGGTCATCGACGGTGGCAAGCATGGGGACGAGTCCCTAGATGAGCTAGCGGATCAGGTGGTCATCGAGGCCGAGCAAGACATGGATGAAGAAGCTGAGGCCCATGATGCCGCCAGCAATGGCAGTGAGGCCGGAAAGTCCGCATCGATGGAAAGGGCTGAGCAGACAGATGCGGAGCAAGTGTCTCAATGTGCTGATGGGGACGGTTGTGTCGTCCCCCGTGTTGAGGGTGAGGGAGGCCACCGAGCAAACCCTCCAAACGTCGTGGTGGCAGAACGTGCACTTGGCACTGTTCCGCGCCGCCTGAACATTGAAGGCAAACTCAACAAGCTTCGCACATGCCCCTCGTCAAAAGACATGGACCTCGCCATGTCCATCATGGATGTGTTGGCATACAATGGTGACATGGTGTGTGCCAGCCTTTGTGAACGGGTGTTCACAACTCAACGATTCAATGAGAAGCTTCATGAAAAAAATGCCAAGATGGTCTGTGAGCTAGCAGCTGCTAAGCACAAGGCATATTTGATGGGGTAGGCACTTGAGATCCTACGTGCGAAGGAAGCCGCGAACCAGCGAGTGGAATGCGGCCGTGGGAGCGGCATGCCATGTAGTCGAAGATGAGGTGGAGCAGGTCTTCAAACGTTGTGAGCGCGCAAGCATCGAGTATATGCCCAAAGCTGCTCAAAACGTGCTTCATGCTCTGGTCAGTGGATCAGCCCACGGGGACAAGCTGACGCATCACGTATGAGGGCCGCAGCTACACCACCTTGAGCCCTGAGAATAGGGGCGACTCGCGCCTGCGTGGTACTGGAGCCGGCGGATCGCTACGATGGGTCAGACAAAGCCAACACGTTCTTGAAAATTCTTGAGCGCCACCTAGGCCTTGTCTGGGTCAACAAGGAGGAGTGGGGTGCTCAAGGGATGCTCTCCCTCAAGCCTCAATCCTTTGAGAAGCTGATAGAGCTATTCGAGGAGAAGCAGCTACAATCTGACCCGAGTTGGGAGGACTACTACGCACTCATGCGCGAGCTCTTCTCCAAACCCGCTGACTCACAGAAGGTGAAGAAATAGTTAGAAGCCTACATGCAAGGAGGCATGTCTTTGGAGAAGTGTGCGGATACTTTTCACAAGACAGCAAAGAAGGTGGACGAGCGTCACATAACTGAACAAGCCAAGATCAACCTTTTCTTGACTGGCTTAGCCAGCCCGTAGCTTCGGGTTTTCTGCCTCCAGGATGACGGAAAGGAGTGGGAGAGTCTGCGTGCTATTGTGACACGTGTTTGCAAGGTCTATAAGATGAACTCCGGCCTTTGGGATCGCGATGCACGCGAGAGCCATACTTCATGTGTGGCACCTGTTCCAACAAGCATTACCGCAAAGCACTATGCAGACGCCGCGTTGGATCCGTCAAAGAAGTTCTGCTGCCATGATGGAGAGAAAACAACCCGCAACGCTATCATCTGCAAGATATGCAGTAAGGCTGGACATATCACACGCGTCTATTGTCATCACGAACAGCAGTCAAAGTAACAGTAGGGACAACAGCAAGACCTGCAGCACCACGGGCCTGGTTGGCGCCATGGCGGTGGCCAGCATTGCCTAAATGGAGGAGGTCAGAACTGGTTCCATGGTGGTGGCCAGCAGTAAGGTGGACAGCGCCACGGCCATGGCAATGCTCTAGTAGGCCAGGGGAGCCCTCCGGGGGCCAACGCCAAGGCTAGGCCTTTGCAAGTGTACAACTTCCTGATGCACGCGGTGGCCAACGTGGATGCGTACGCCCTTGTGAGGAGGATCAGGATTTTGAGGGAGAAGCGGCCGGACGCACTTGCTACCCCTAGCATGGCCATGAGCAGGATTTTCAGGGCCCCCAGTAGCCATGAGTGGACTGCTATCTTGGCTAACCGTGAGTCATGGAGAGGACGAGGATAGAAAATTCATGTGCTGTGATGATGATAAAAAAAAAATTGAGCTTCTTTCAGCATAATGTTTCTGAACAATCTATGCACCATTCATGAATCATGAGTCCCTCTTCCATGATCGCTGATGTCCACTTGTCTATGCAACCAAGGAAAACCTGGAAATGTACATGTTTGGTCGTCGCTACAAAGGAAACTTGGCTCTCTGTCTTGGAAGCTGCACACGAGGCTCACACGAGAAATTCTCTAACATCAATCATGGTGGCTGTACCCGTCAGTCCAGCGATGAACATGTCTGCCTTCAAAGGATGGAAGCTTTTGGCCTGGTTCACAAAAAGACATCACATGTGGGAATAGGTGGCTGGTACGATGGAGTTATGAAGAAGCACTCATACCTATTGCATTTAAAACTTGGAGGGCAAGCCCCAATCGAGTCTTTTCCTACGGAAGTATGGGACAAGCATGATCATGTAGTGTGATGGCAAGCTAGCAGGTGCTCCAGGACGTATCCTTGCTGATACCAGAGCAGATGAATCCTTCGTGAGTGGAGCATTTGTGCATACGTGGCAGCTGAAGTACACTCTTCGTTCAGGCACGGTGATTTTCCATGATGATGGGGAGGTACCGGTGATTGGTGAGTGTACAACAAGACTCACATTGTCCTGCTTCACAACCACTGTTCATCTAACACTGTTGGACCTTTTGGACCCCTTCGTTGTTGTGCTAGGGGATCAATGGCTGGTGAGCCACAAAGCACTTATGTGCTTCACCGCAAAGACATTACGAGTCTATAGTAGAAGACGGATTATCACTTTGTCTCCAATCCCACAGATTCAGCGTCCTGAAACCCGACCCCAAGCCACCCAACGACGGTTGAGGTAGGACTGTCGGAATTTTCTTGCGACCCTAAAGAAACTCGATGATGAGGTGGAGAGTGACGTACCCTCAGGGGTTGCCAAAATCCTCTCCGATTTCTTAGACGTGTGTGAACATCCACCGGATGGGTTGCCACCTAAGCGTCTGGTCGGCCACACCATCCCGTTGGACCAAGGGGCTGTGCCTCCTTTTCAATTGGTTTACCGTTTATGTCCGGTAGAACGACAAGAAGCCGAAACGCAAATCAAAGAACACCTAAAAAAAAGTTGGATTGAACCAAGTTCGTCCCCATTCAAGACCCCCATCCTCTTTGTGAAAAAAAAAGATGGAGGTTTGAGGATGTGCGTAGACTACCGGACGTTAAACAAACTCACTATGACAAACCGATACCCGCTTTCACGCATCAATGACCTATTTGACCAGCTTCAAGGAGTGAAAGTCTCCACGTCTTTAGATTCATCGTGGGACTACCATGAAATCTGGATCACGGAGGAGGATGTACCCAAAATAGCATTCAGAAGTCATCTTGGACACTATGAGTTTCGGGTCCTCTACTTTGGACTGGCGAACGCGCCTGCAACATTCCAAGCAGTGATGAACAACATCTTCTGGAAACGCCTCTACAATTTGATGCTGGTGTATCTTGATGACATCCTCATTTTCTCCAAGAACCACGAAGAACACGAGGGAGACCTCACAATGTTACTTGAGATTCTTCGTAAGAATTGTTTTTTTGCCAAGAGAAGCAAGTGCAAATTTGCACACCCAGAGTTGGAGTACCTCGGCCACGTCATTAATGGTGAAGGGATCCGGGTGGACTCTCGCAAGGTGCAGGTTGTGAAAGAATGGCCTCAACCCAAGAACGTCGCTCAGCTATATTCTTTCCTTGGACTCGCAAATTGCTTCCGGCTACTCCACATTGGTCAGTCCTCTCACCGCCCTAACCCTGAAGGTGAGCACATGAATTTGGTCAACAAAATGCACTGAGGCTTTTGAGGCTGTGAAGGTAATGCTGATCTCGGCACCGGTGCTTGCACTCCCGGATCCAAAGAAGCCGTGGGAGGTACGCTGTGGTGCATCGGTTACAGGGTTGGGAGTCGTGCTCATGCAAGACGGCCACCATGTTGCCTACAAGAGCCGCAAGCTCTTAGATGAAGAGACGAGGTACACCACTGGGGATCATGAACTGCAGGCAATTGTGCATGCTTTCAAAGTATGATGTTGCTATCTTGATATTGCCAAGGGACAAATCATGGTGGTCATAGACCACAATCCTCCCACATACTTCTAGACGCAACCGAACCTTTCACGAAGAGAGGCACGGTGGAGTGAATACTTGAGTCGCTTCACATTCACCTGGCAGTACAAACTAGGGCGGGCTAGTGCGACAGACCCATTGAGTTGAAACCCAACACACATGAGCCTCATGTTGAGCAATAATGAGATCACAAACAGTCACTTTGCCGCTATTGCGGCGGAGACAACATTACATACAAACCCACTCTGCCCACCCCCATGACCATTGGTCAGCCTAAACCATTTCAAGAATCACATTCGGATGGGCTAAACCATGGACCCTTGGTTCGTGGAGACGAAGAACATTGGACGCCATGGCCTTGTGGAGGCTGCCGGGTTATACAAGCATGACAAATAGGTGGTGGTCCCTGATGTCAACAACTTACGGCAACAGATCATGTTCGAGTTTCATAATCCTCCTTCCTTAGGTCACATCCGATAAAAAAAAAGACTAGACATGCTCTGGCTCAGCACTATTTGTGGCCAAGGTGGAGCAGTGACATCACAAAGTACTGCATGGTGTGTGATCTATGCTTTCGTAACAAGACTTCCAACATGGTACTTGCAGGGCTCCTCCAGCCTGTACAACTTCCTGACAACCCATGGGAGTCAATGACCATGGATTCTATCATGGGACTCCCGGAGAAAAAGAAAGGCCACGATGTCATCTTGGTCGTCGTGGACAGGCAAACAGGAATGGCCCACTTCATGCCCATAACATCTCGCGTCACAACGGAAGAGACTGTGAGGCTTTTTTATGACGGTGTCATCAAGTTCCTTGGCTTGCCCATCTGCATCATCTCTCACTGTGATCCACGCTTTGCCAGCCAGTTTTGGCTTGCATTGCAAGAACGGTTTCAAACACGACAAAGCATTTCCTCGGCATTGTTGGTTTTTTGCGCTCATTGTGCTCTGTTGTGTCCTCCCGGCTTGTGTACATCGGCGTGCAGATGACTGACGGCGAGACTCGACGCTGATGGAGTGTCATCCGGTGGAGCCGACGCTCGCTGAGGTCGTCTCGTAGTTCGATGGAGCCTCCTCTCTCCAGCGACGTGTTCAGCTCCATCGGCAGGCCTCCTCGACGGTCGCGCTGCCGGCAGTCACTACCACCACAGTCGCTGTCTGCATGCATCCAGCGCGTCCTTTCGAGCCTGCGTCGTCATGCGCTGCCTAGGGTCCCTGTTGCATGTTGCATGGCCCTGTTTGGCAGCATAAACCGTCGTGGGCACTACCTGGGTTTAGGCTGCCATAACTCCTCGCTACTATTTTTCTAGCTGATTCTGACCGCACGGCTGCGTTTGCAGCGTTGGTATTATGGTATGGTCCAGTTTTCAGGCAAAACGGACGACGCCCGGGTTTTGGGCTATCGGCCGTCTGGCAGGCCTCACCGAGAAAACCTGCCAGCCTGAAATTAGCTATTTTCTGATTGGCTGATGAACTGAGTAACAAGCTCTACAGAGCTGGGGGGGGGCTAGAACTTGGAGGGGTCTCCCATTGCTGTTCNTCGTGGGCACTGCCTGGGTTCAGGCTGCCATAACTCCTCGCTACTATTTTTCTAGCTGATTCTGACCGCACGGCTGCGTTTGCAGCGTTGGTATTATGGTATGGTCCAGTTTTCAGGCAAAACGGACGACGCCCGGGTTTTGGGCTATCGGCCGTCTGGCAGGCCTCACCGAGAAAACCTGCCAGCCTGAAATTAGCTATTTTCTGATTGGCTGATGAACTGAGTAACAAGCTCTACAGAGCTGGGGGGGGGCTAGAACTTGGAGGGGTCTCCCATTGCTGTTCATTCTTCATTCCTAATCAGTGAGTATTAGTTTTCAGCTGCTTTCTGGCGCTAACTCTGGCGCGCGCGTTTATGAGTAACAAACCTAGAGCTTCCAGACTAAGACTCTAGAGGAGCAGACTGAGGGGGCAGCTGACTTAAGCAACGAGCGTGGAACCCCGCACGCTGCATCAACAACGCTGCTGCCCCAACGTGCTGCATAGAATTTCCTTTTTTGTATCAGAGCCAGAGCGTAGTAGCAGCAGCAGAAAACAGGCGAACATGTGCCAGACAACGCCGGCGGACCCCCATACGCGCCAGTGCAAGGGAAATGCTGCCGGATTTTCTCCGACAGCATTGACCCTCCTGGTGGCGGCGTCAGATTTTTTCCCACGGCCACTGGGCCAGGGGAAGTGCTGCCGAGTTTTTTTTGGCAGCACTCACCCCCACGCGTGACGCGAGGAGGTGAGTGGCAGGCGGCGTCTGACGTCTGTGGGCGACGACGCAAGCGGCAACGTCACCCAGGTGCAGTGACTGGCACCACCAGCAGCAGCAGGCAGAAGCAGCAGCTCGCAGCAACCCGTAGAAGCAGCAGCTTGCAGCAGCAGCAGCAGCGCGTAGCATCAGCAGCAGCAGCAGCGCGCAGCAGCAGCAGCGCGCAGCAGCAGCCAGCTCCAGCAGCAGCCCGCTACAGCAGCAGCCTACAGCAGCAGCCCGTAGTGGCAGCAGGCAGCACCCGCAGCACGCAGCAGCTGCAGCAGCGTGCAGTAGCAGCAGCGGGCTGTAGCAGCTACTGCAGCGAGCTGCAGCAGCTGCCAGCTCCAGCAGCAGCAGCAGCGAGCAGCAGCTGGCAGCTGCCAGCCGCCGCTGCTACTGCTTGCTGCTCCCAGCGAGCAAGCAGCGAGCAGCAGCTCGCTGCTGCCAGCGAGCAGCAACTCGCTGCTGCCTGGCGAGCAGCAGCCCGCTGCTCGTAGCAGACAGCGGGCTGCTGCTCGTTGTGACAAATAAAAAAAAAAGAAAGAAAGGGCAACAAAAAAAATCCCCCACCCCCGCAACTTGCTGCAGCAGCCCGCAGCTGCAGCGAGCAGCTGCTGTAGCACGCAACAGCTGCAGCAGCGCTCAGCAGCAGCAGCAAGCTGCAGCAGCCACAGCAGCTAGTGTAGCTTGCAACAACAGGAGCTACAGTTGCAACTACAACAGCAACAGCAATAGCAGCAGCAGCTGCAGTACCCGCAACAGTAGTAGCAGCAGCAAACAATAGCAGCAGCAGTACAGACAACAACAGCAGCTGCAGCAGCAACAGCAATAGTAGCGCAACAGCAACAGTAGAAGAAGCAGTAGCAGCAAGCAGCAGCAGCAGCAACAGTAGCAGCAACAACAGCAACAGCAGCGGCTACAGCAGCATCAGCACCAACAACAGTAGCGGCGGCCCCAACATCCGCCGCTGCTGACGTCAGCACCCCTCTACTGACGTCACTACTGACATCATCAACAAAAAAAAGAAAGGGAGAGGAAGAGGGGGAAAAGGGGAAAGGGGGAAGGCCAAAGCAGTGGGTAGACTCCCCACTGCTCCCATCTCCTGCTGACATCAGAAACACAAAGACAGAAAAAAAGGGGACACTAAGACATGGCTGGGAGTCCCGGCAAGGAGGGGTCCTCCTCTGGTGGGGGGACCCCTACCCCTCCTTTCTTGTAACGACTGCTGTAGCAGTAGCACCCGCCGGCGCTGCAGTAGCAGCATTCGCCGCCGCTGCAGCAACAGCAGCCGCCGCTGCCGTAGGAGCAGCAGCTATTGCCGCCGTAGCAGTAGGAGCAGCCACCGCCGCCACGGTAACAGCAGCTGCCGCCGCCGCACTAGCAGCTGCCGAATCAGCAGCAACAACAGCCACTGCCGCCTCAGCAGCAGCAGCCGCCGCCATTGCATCAGCAGCAGCCGCCACCTCTACAACAGCAGCCGCCGCCGCTACAACAGCAGCAGCCGCCGCCCATACAACAGCAGCGACTACCGCCGCTGCAGCAGCAACAGCCGCCGCCCCTACAGCAGCAGCAGCAGCAGCAACAATAGCCCACTGGTAACGTTGGCGGCACCCCTGACCCACTTGCTACTCTTCAGCAACAACTCGCCGCCTTGACACTGCAGCTTGCATCGCTACATCCAGCCGCCTCCCACACCGCCACTAGCGCGTTGCAGTCGTTCACCCCTCCAGGGCACGCTAGCCCAGCTGTGTCCACCGCCACGTACTACCTAGCTCAGCAGCAGACTCAACGCGAACGGCAGACAGTAGCCTCCGTCCTTGACCCCACTCTGGGTGCCGGCCGTAGGCAGAAGGACTTTGATACACCGCCGCCGCCGCTTCAGGCCGACGAGTAGTTCCGGAGCTGGGAGCTCAGCTTCCGGATGTGGGCACAGGGTGAGGGTCTGTGGGCCTACTACACCCTCCCTTACGACTCCACCCAGGCCGATCAGCTATATGACATTGGTCGCACCGTCAGCGCCCTCGTACCAGTCGCCCCCCCAGCTTCCCGCCTTACCCTAGAGCCTTTCCTCGGCGACTTCACCGCTGGTAACATCCCTGACCCTACAGCCGCATGGCACGTCCTCACCAGACCCCATGGCCTGTCCAGCGACGCTGAGATCAGCCGTTTTCTCTAGGAGTTCAACTCCCTGCACATGGGGGAGACCGAGACGGTCACTGCCTACTAGCAACGGGTGGAGGACATCCTCCGTCAACTCGGCAAATCTGCTCCGCTTCCTCTATCCGCGCTCCTCACCATCAAGCGCGGCGCCACCAGCGCATACGCAGACGTCTTCCTCCACTACCCTCAGGACGTACTCTCGACCATGGAGGCCCAGGGCACTCTCATGCCCTGGGCATATGAGCTCTTCCTCCGCATTGAGGAAGCTCACCAGGAGTCCCAGCTCCATTGCGCGGAGGCCCTTGCATCTTCTGGCGTCGCCGCCCCTGCCATTGCCTCCGTGGCCATTGCCTCCCCCGTCGCAACTTCCCCATCGCCCTCAGGGAAGAAGAAGAAAACCCGGAACAAGAAGGGCAAGGGTCCATCGCAACAGCAGCAACAGTAGTCATCGACCGGTTCCAACGGTAGCGGCTCGGTCTGCCACAATTGTGGCAAGCCCGGGCACGCGTGGTACACGTGGCCTCTCCCGACGGACGACGCCCGCGTCATCGCCACCATGCAACGCTAGCGGGAGCACCGCCTCGCCTCTGCCGCCGTTGCTGCTGCTGGTCCTGTCACTCCGACCTCGTCCAGCAGCTCTGCCACTCCGACAGCTCCGCCTGTCTTGCAGACACCCGCATCGCAGTAGTACTACCCGCCGCAGTACTACGCTCAGCCGTCGGCACCTCCGCTTCCTTCGCCGGCTCAGCCCTCCCACTACCCGGGCTCCGGCGCCGTCACTCCGCATTCCGTCTCCACTCCTGGGCCGTCATCCCGAGAGCGTCAGCTGGAGCAGTTCATCGCGCTCCAGCTTGGCCTCCCTCGCCCTCCTCCCCAGGGAAGTGCGAGTTGCGTCACCTCCTTCCCTCCGGCCCATCCCTGCATGACTGAGACTAAGCTGCGGTCGTGTCCCGTTCCCTCGTCTGTCTCGTCATCTCTCATGCTCTCCCCCACCCCACTCCTTGACGACATTGTATTGCTTGACAACTGGCAGTCTCGTTTCGCGCCTCCTTCCACCGTGTCCGCGTCCCTCGCTTACTGCCATTTGACCGTGACTGATCTGGCGACCCCTGTCCAGGACCCTGCTGAGACCTGGATCATCGACTCCGGGGCCACGCATCACATGACGGCCTCTCGCGAGGCCTTCAGTATGCTCGGTCCCGTCGGCGATGTCTCCGGTGTCCGGACGGGNCAGCCCGGGCACGGGTGGTACACGTGCCCTCTCCCGACGGACGAGGCCCGCGTCATCGCCACCATGCGACGCCAGCGGGAGCGCCGCCTCGCCTCTGCCGCCGTCGCTGCTGCTGGCCATGCCACTCCGACCTCGTCCAGCAGCTCTACCACTCCGACAGCTCTGCTTGTCCCGCAGACACCCGCGCCGCAGCAGTACTACCCGCAGCAGTACTACCCTTAGCCGTCGGCACCTCCGCTTCCTTCACCGGCTCAGCCCTCCTAGTACCCGGGCTCCGGCGCCGTCACTCGGCATTCCGTCTACACTCCTGGGCCGTCATCCCGAGAGCGTCAGCTGGAGCAGTTCATCGCGCTCCAACTTGGCCTCCCTCGCCCTCCTCCCCAGGGAAGTGCGAGTTGCGTCATCTCCTGCCCTCCGGCCCATCCCTGCATGACTGAGACTGAGCTGCGGTCGTGTCCCGTTTCCTCGTCTGTCTCGTCGTCTCCCGTGATCTCCTCCACCCCACTCCTTGACGATATTGCATGGCTTGACGACTGGCAGTCTCGTTTCGCGCCTCCTTCCATCGCGTCCGCGTCCCTCGCTTGCTGCCATGTGACCATGAGTGATCTGGTGACCCCTGTCCAGGACCCTGCTGAGACCTGGATCATCGACTACGGGGCCACGCATCACATGACGGCCTCTCGCAAGGCCTTCAGTATGCTCGGTCCCGTCGGCGATGTCTCCGGTGTACGGACGGGCTCCGGACAGGTGTTGCCTGTCCGCGGTGTCGGCGTCGTTCGTTTCCGTGGTCCGGCCGATGACGTCTTTCTGACCGATGTTCTCTTCGTCCCTGGTCTCGAGCTCAGCCTCCTTTCCGTGACTGCCCTTGACCGCATGAGCATGGACGTTGTGCACTCGCGTGGTGTCGGCACTGTGTCGTTGCATCCGTCGGGTCTTGTCGTACTGCACGCCACCGCCTGTGGTAACTTGTGGCACGTTCCCCGCCTGTCCTCCTCCCCTCCCGTCTCCTCCCCGTCGGTCGCGACCGCTCATGTGTTTGTTACCAGCACGCTTTCTCCTCAGCACACCCGCCTCTTGCACCGCCGCCTTTGCCACGTCCACTCTGCCACCGTAGAAAGCATGCTCCGCACCCAGCCGGCCAAGGGCCTTGATCCGGAGACTTTCCCTCTCCCGTGCCCAACTAAGTGCATTGACTGCGCTCAGGGGAAGATGCACCGGTCCACGTACCCCCTATCTTCCTCCCGGGCGTCCGCCCCCCTTGACCTTGTCCACTCCGACGTCATGGACCCTCTCCCCACCGCGTCCGTCGGTGAGCATGGGCGCTATGTCCTCACTCTTACGGACGACTACTCTCGCTACCGTTAGGTCTTCTGCCTTCGGCAGAAGAGCGATGTCGCCCGAACCATTCAGGACTGGCTTGTCCTCGCGGAGCGCGAGTGAGGCCGCCCCCTTCGCCGCTTTCGCTCCAATCGTGGTGGCGAGTACCTGGGTGAGGCCACGACCTTTCTCGCCTCCCGCGGTATCCACCATGAGTCGTCTGCGCCCTACACACCCGCCTTGAACGGCGTCTCCGAGCGGTGGAACCGTACCATGGCCGACGCCGTCCGCACCATGCGGGTCGAGTCCGGTCTCTCCGATGGCTTCTATTTTGAAGCCATGGCCTACATGACCTGGGTCTGGAACCGGGCTCCCCACGGTCCCCTTCCTCACCAGTCCACGCCCTATCAGCACTGGTGCGGTCGGCTTGCTGACCTCCGCCCGGCTCGCGTCTGGGGCTGCGTAGCCATTGTGCGGCTGCCCACCCCACAGCAGGGCGGCAAGCTCGCCCCCCGCGGATGCCCCTGCACTTTTCTCGGCGTGTCTTGTCAGTCCAAGGCCTGGCGCTTCTGGGACCCATCCCGACACTACATCGTCGAGTCCCGCGATGCCCTCTTCTTTGTGGACCTGTTTCCCCGCGACCTCGTCCGCTCCGGCTCGTTTGTGTCCCTCCCGTCGCGTGGGGGAGTGGTGAGTCCGTCCTCTGTCCTGTCGCTTCCGGGTGACATACCACTCCGTCCCTCCGGGCCGGCAGCCCCAGACGCGTCCGCTGGCCCCTCCGAGCCGGCAGCCCCAGTCGCGTCCGCTGACCCCTCCGGCCCGACAGCCCCAGTCGCGTCCGCTGACCCCTCTGGGCCGGCAGCCCTAGTCGCGTCCGCTGGCCCCTCCGAGCCAGCTGTCCCAGTCTCGTCTACTGGCCCCTCCGGGCCGGTAGCCCCAGTCGCGTACGTTGGCCCCTCTGGGCCGGCACCCCAGTCGCGTCCGCTGGCCCCTCCGGGCCGACAGCCCCAGTCGCGTCCGCTGGCCCCTCCGGGCCGGCAGCCCTAGTCGCGTCCGCTGGCCCCTCCGGGCCGACAGCCCTAGTCGCGTCCGCTGGCCCCTCTAGGCCGGCAGCCCTAGTCGCTTCGGATAGTCCCTCCGGGCCGACGGCCCCAGTCGCGTCCGCTGACCCCCCCGGGCCACGAGTCCCAGTCGCGTCCGCTCGCCCCTCCGGGCCGGCAGCCCCAGCTGTGTCCGCTGACCCCTCTGGCCCAGCAGCGCCTATTGCGTCTGTTGGCTCCTCCAGACCAGTAGCCCCGTCTGCCTCCGTCGGCCCGTCGGACTCAGCACCATCTTCTGCCCAACCGCGCTACACACGTGGCCCAGGCGGCAGCCTCCGACCTCGGCCGACAGTGAGCGCGCAGACCGTTGCTCCCCGTCCCGTGGTACCTCGACCCCCTGTGGCTCCACGTGTCTCCTACACTCCCACGGTCGTGAGTGGGGACCCTGGCACAAAGGCTTTCGGCCTGACCACTTCTGCCATCATCGCAGACCTTCACCCGGGCTCTGCATTGGGGTACGCCATGCTTTATCACGAGCATCGACATGCTGTTGTGGCTGCACTCGCACGCATCCCACCTGGGGCCCGTGATGCACACGCCCTCTCAGTCCGGTCCACAGCGTGCCCAGAGGACCCTCCCACCCTACGCGAGGCTCGAGCCTCCCCTAAGGCCGCACACTGGGATGCTGCCTGTGCTGAGGAGCTCGTCGCTATCCGACAGCACCACGTGTATGACCTCGTCGACCTCCCTCCAGGTCGGAATGCCATTGGTGCCAAGTGGGTCTTTCGGCGTAAGTGGAAGCCTGACGGATCCTTGGACAAGTACAAGGCCCATCTCATAGCAAAGGGGTTCGCTCAGGTCCCTGAGGCCGATTACGACCAGATCTTCGCCCCAGTTGGCCGGTTCTCCACTAGCCGGGCGCTCTTTAGCCTGGTTGCCCAGCACGGGTGGGAGCTGCATCAGATGGATGTGAGCAATGCATTCCTCCATGGCTCACTGGAGGGTGAGGAGCTCTACATGACGCAGCCAACGGGCTTCGACGACGGCACTGGGAGAGTTTGGCGGGTGCGGAAGGCCCTCTATGGCCTGAAGCAGTCGCCTCGGTGCTGGAACCAGGAGATCAGCAGTACGCTTCTCCGTGGCGGCCTCCAGCGCAGCACCGTTGACCCCGCACTATTCGTCAGCCCGCGAGGTCAGACCTTTGCCGCGGTTCTGGTCTACGTCGACGATCTCCTCATTGCGTCACCAGACGTGGCAGCCATCCAGCGCGTCAAGGACCTGCTGCACGCCGCCTACCAGATGAAGGATCTCGGGTCTGCCCGAGTCTTCCTGGGCATGGAGCTCGAGCATGATCGCTCCAAGGGCATCTTGCACATCCACCAGGCTTCCTATGTGCAGACCCTGTCCACTCGCTTCGCCGAGGACTTTCCCCTCGTGCCTAGCGCATCCTCACCCATGTCACCCGATGGCCAGGTGAAGCTGGAAAGTCACGACCCAACTGTTGTGGGGGAGCCAGTTGATGTGACCACGTATCTGCGGGTCATCGGGTCACTGATGTTTCTGGGGACGACGACGCGTCAAGACATCGCGTTTGCCGTCAACTTCTTGGCCCAGTTCTCTCAGGAGCCGCGTCACCTCCACTTTGAGGCCACGATCAGAGTACTGTGCTATGTCGTCTCAACCCCTCGGCGAGGTCTCATGTTCCGCCGTTAGCCATCCGTCGTCGAGTGGGGTACACCGACAATGACTAGGCCGGCAATCCTGACGGTAAGAGTCGCACTGGCTGGATTTTTCTGGTCGGGGGCATAGCTGTGTCTTGGCGCAGTGGCAAGCAGGGGTGCATTGCACGTAGCACTGCTGAGGCTGAGTACGTGGCCCTTGGCTCAAGCGCATGTGAGAGTGTGTGGCTGCGCCGTCTGCTGTCCGAGTTGCGTCAGCATGTCGCATCCATCACCTTGCATTGTGACAATGAGAGTGCCATGGCCATCGCTGAAAATGACGTTGTGCATCACACATGCACAAAGCGCATCAATGCTGAGTATCACTATGTGCGTTTGTTGTTGCATGACGGCAGCATCAGCATCGTATGGGTTGAGACTGCACGACAGCTGGCTGACTTCTTCACCAAGGCATTGAAGCGGGACTCGTTCAAGAAAGCTGTGAGTTCAGTCGGCGTGCGTCCGTGAGTTGCCCTCTTTGTCTTTGCCCGCCCATGTACACTACGCCTTTGAGTCATGGGGGAGTGTTGGTTTTTTGTGCTCATTGTGCTATGTTGTGTCCTCCCGGCTTGTGTACATCGGCGTGCAGATGACTGACGGCGAGACTCGACGCTGATGGAGTGTCATCCAGTGGAGCCGACGCACGCTGAGGTCGTCTCGCAGTTTGCTGGAGCCTCCTCTCTCCAGCGACGTGTTCAGCTCCATCGGCAGGCCTCCTCGGCGGTCGCGCTGCCGGCCGTCACTGCCACCACAGTCGCTGTCTGCATGCGTCCAGCGTGTCCTGTCGAGCCTGCGTCGTCATGCGCTACCTAGGGTCCCTGTTGCATGTTGCATGGCCCTGTTTGGCAGCATAAACCGTCGTGAGCACTGCCTGGGTTCAGGCTGCCATAACTCCT
>SZWC01002733.1:15442-44088 GCA_023375785.1 Penium margaritaceum
GGCCCGGAGGGCCTGGCAGACATGGACGAGGCGGCCGAACCGGGGGGGCTGGCAGACACGGACGAGGCGACCGGCCTAGAGGGGCTGGCGGAAATGGACGGGGTGGCTGGCCCGGAGGGGCTGGCGGACACAGACTGGGTGGCCTGCCCGAAGGTGCTGTCAGACATGGACGGGACGGCCAACCCGGAGGAGCTGACATACACAGATGCGGCGGGCGGCCGGGGAGGAAGTGGGTGGACGGAGGACAGACCCACCACTCCCCCACGCAACGGGAGGGACATTGACGCGCCGAAGCAAACGAGGTTGCAAGGAAACAGGTCCTAAAAGAAGAGGGCATCCTGGGACTTGATGATGCAGTGTCTGGAGGGATCCAAGAAGTGCCAGGCCTTTGACTGATGTAAGATACCAAAGAGGGTGCAGGGACGTTTGCGAGGCTTGAGCTTGCTGCCCAGGTGTGGGGCAGGCAACCATATGATGGCCACGAAACCCCAGACACGAGCCGGGTGGAGGTCGGCTCACTCGCCACACCAGTGCTGGTATGGTGTGGATAGACGGGGAAGGAGTCCATGTAGAATTTGATTCCACAGCCACGTCATGTAGGTCATGGCTTTGAAGTGGAATCCATAAAAAATACCAGACTCGACTCGCATGGTGCGGACGGCGTCGGCCATGGTGCGGTTCCACCGCTCAGAGACGCTGTTATGGGCTGGAGTGTAAGGTGCCGACCTCTCATGATGGATTCCACGGGAGGCGAGGAAGAGTGTGGTATTTCCCATAAACTCACCACTATGAACAGAGTGGAAGCGGCGGAGAGGGCGACCACACTCACGCTCAGCACGGACAAGCCAGTCCCTCATGGTGGGGGCGACATCGCTCTTCTACCAAAGACAGTAGACCGAGCGGTAGTAGGAGTAGTCATCGGTGAGAGTTAGGACATAGCGTCAGTGCGTCTCGACGGACTCCGTCGGAAGGGGACCCATGACATGAGAATGGACCAAGTCCAGAGGGGCAGCCGTATAAGAGGAGGACATGGGATAGGTGGACTGGTGCATCTTCCCCTGAGCACAATCAATGCACTTAGTGGGACACCACAAAAGAAAGGAGTCTGGATGAAGACCCTTGGCAGGCTGCATGCAAAGCATGTTATTAACAGTGCCAGAGTGGACGTGGGAGAGGCGGCGGTGTAGGAGACGTGTGTGCTGCAGAGAGAGCAAGCTGGTGACAAACACGTGGCCACTCTTGGCTGATGGGAGGGGATGGAGGAAAGAGCGGACATGCGCGGAACGTACCACAGGTTGCCACAGGCAGTGGCATGCATGACAACATGACCGGATGGACACAACGACACAGTGCCAACACCACGTGAATGCAGGACGTTAGTGCTCATGAGATCGAGGGCGGTGACAGACAGGAGGCTGTTCTCAAGACCAGGGACGAAGAGAATATCGGTGATGAAGATATCCCTAGCGGGTCCACGAAAACAAACAACACCGACAACGGGAACTGGTAATACCTGACCAGAACCTGTCCGGACCCCAGATACATTGGCAACGGGACCAAGGACCTTGAAGGCCTCACGCAAAGCCATCATGTGATGGGTGGCCCCAGAGTCGATGATCTAGGACTCGGCCGGATCCTGGATGAGTGTCGCATGGTTTCTAACGAATACAAGACAGTGGGTGAGGGACGCGCACGCGGTGGACGAGGGAGCAAACCAAGACTGCTAGTCATCCACCCAGACGACGTCATCACAAAGCGGAGCAGGAAGGGAGGAAGATGACCGGGACGAAGATGCATGGCACAACCGCAGCTCAAACTTTGTCATGCAGGACAGGGCAAGAGAACTAGAGATGATGCAACTCGCACTTCCTTGGGGAGGAGGGCAAGGCAATCCGAGCTGGAGCTCGATGAACTGCTCCAACTGATGCTCACGAGTGGAGGATCTGACTGAATAAACCGACTACAGTGTGATGGCTTCGGATTCAGGGAGGGAGGAAGGATGCACCGTGAGTGGAAGGGCGGGCGCCGACTGCTATGGATGAAGCTATGGTGGTCCTGTCGATTGCAGGGAGGGGGCGACTGTCGAAGGTATGAAGCTGCCCGACGGAAAGGATGCATCACGGTCAGCGACTATGACGACAGCGGTGGCAAGACAGTGTTCACAATGGCGACGCATGATGGCAATAACGCTCACCTCGTCTGTCGGTAGCGGACAGGTGTACCACCCGTGTCCTGGCTGGCCACTCTTGTGGTAGACTAAGCTGCCGCCACTGGATCCGGTCGACTTCTGCTGCTGACCCCTGTCCTTCTTGTCCCTACATTTCTTCTTGCCTGACGATGGGGTACCGAAAGACGTAGCTGTTGCAGGAGTGGCAACTACTAGGGGGGCAACGACGGGAGAGGAAAAGACCTCCGTGCGCTAGATGCGGGGCTCTTGACAAGCCTCCTCAATCCTCAGGAAGAGCTTATATGCCCGGGGCATGAGGATGTTCATGGCTGCCATCACGATAAAGACGTCCTGAGAGTAGTGCACGAAGATGTCAGCAAAGGCGTCAGTGGTGCCGCACTTGATGGTAAGGAGCGTAAAGAGAGGGGGTGGTACAGCATCTCCGAGGCAACAGAGGATGTCCTTCGCTCGCTCTCAGTAGGTGGTGACTGTCTTCGCCTCCCCCACGTGGAGGGAGTTGAACTCCCATAGTAGACAGCTGGTCTCAGCCTTGCTAGAAAGTCGATGAGGGTGCGTGAGGATGTGACATGCTCCTGTGGGGTCAGGGAGGCCGCCAGTGGCAAAATCACCGAGAAAAGGCTCAAGATCAAGATGTGCAGTTGGAGGGACGACGGGGACGAGAGTACGTACGACGCGACCGGCATCATACACTTGGTCGACCTGGGTGGAGTTGTAAGGTAGGACGTAGTATGTTCATAGGCCCTCACCCTGTACCCAGATGCGGAAGCTGAGCTCCCAATTCTGAAACAACTCGCCAGCCTGGAGCAGCGGGGACAAGGGTTCAAAGTCCTTCTGCCTGTGGCCAGCACCCTGAGTGGGGCCTAGGACTAAGGACACAGTCTGTCGCTGGCATTGGGTGTGCTCTTGCGCCAAGTAATGTGTAGTGGAGGAGATCACGGGACTTGTAGGCCCGGGTGGAAGGAAGGGCGGCGGGATGCTAGTCTGGCTCGACGGATGCTGCTGCACTTGAGACAACTGTTGCTGCTACTGGTGCAGTAGCGGATGCTGGCTCTGCTGTGTAAGTGGCTCCAATGCTGCTTGCTATTGCGTCAGCGTTGCAAGCTGCTAGTGAATGGTGGCTAGCAATTCTGTCAAGCCACCAGGGCCTGCAGGATGTTGGTGTTGCTACGGCTGCTACTACTTCTCCTACTGCTGATGTTGTAACGAAGGTTGCTGTTGCTGCATTGGTGACATGTGTCGCTGTGGTTGCTAGTGCTGCAACGGCGGTGGCTGCTACTGCTGCTGTTGTATTTGCATTTGCTAGTGCGGCTACTGCTTCTGCTGCTATTGTTGCTATGGCTGCTGTTGCTGTTGCGATTGTTGTTTCTACTATAGGAGCAGCTGTTGCTGTTATTGCTGATGGCTGCAGCATAGGTTGCTACTACTGTAGGAGTTGCATTTGCTATTGCTGCTATAGCAGCGGCTGTTGCTGTTGTTGTTTTTGTTGTTGCTCTTGTTGCAGCTGTTGTAGCTGCTACAGAGAGGGGGGGACCAGCGGGTCCTCCACCAGAGGAGAACTCCTCCCCACTTTCAACAATGGTTCTCCCTGGTTTTCTTTTTCTTGTTTCTTTTGTTCAACTTGTTGCTGACATCAGTAGTGATGTTAGTAGTGACATCAACGGGGAGGTTGACGTCAACAGTGACGTCAACAGCGGCTGAAGTCACTATTGTGACTATGTGGCTGCGTGGCTGCATGGATGCGTGGCTGCATGGCCACGTGATTGCATGATTGCATAGCGGCGTGGCTGCATAGCAGTTGCGCGGCTGTGCGGCTACGTGGCTACGTGGCCACGGGACCGCGTGACCGCGTGGCTAAAAGGCTGCATGGCTGCGTGGTGGCGTTGTTCCGTGGCCGTGTGGCTGCGTTGCTATGTGGCAGCGTGATTGCGTGGTTGCGTGGCTGCGTGGCCGCACGGTTGCGTGGCTGTGTGGCTGTGCGGTTGCACGGCGGTGTGGTTGCATGGCCGCGTGGCCGCATGGCTACGTGGTTGCATGGCTGCATGACTACGTGGCCACGTGGCTGCGCGACCGTGTGGCTGCGCGGTTGCATGGCGACGCGGATGTGTACTACGTAGCTGTACAGCTTGCTAATAGTTGTTGCGGCGATTGCTACGCAGCTGTGGCAAGTGTTGCGCATGAGTGGCTACCATTGTGGCTGCTGCTACTACGCTACTGTTGCTACTACTACTAGTGTTGAGGACACAGCTCTGTAGCGCGGTTCCGCACTGTGGTTGCCGCTGTTGTGGCTTTAGAGAAAAGGGAGGGTAGGTGGGAGAGGTCACCCCTCTCGTCTGTGGCGCCGTCATCGCGTGCGTCTGTGCAATCATGGCGTCACACGTCACGTTGCCGACCACAAGTCCGCTAACGCTACTGCCGTTGCAGAATCAGTGTTGCCAGAAAAATTTTGGCTGCATTTCCATTGCGTTGGGAGCATTTTGATGATGCAACCCGATGTGGCAAACTCTGGAAGAAAGAAATCCGGCAGAGTTTCCCTTGCACGTAGAAGTTTTTGGGATCGCAGGCGTAGTCTGGGACCTGTAGGACTTGCTGTTGCTCAGATCTGCTTCTTCCGCTGCGCTTTGGCTCTGATACCAAGCTAGAAATCTAGACTAGAGTGGCGTGTTGAGGATGTAGCATTGCTAGAGTAGGCATGGCACCACGCTCGTTGCTTTGCACTGCTGTCCCCTTCTGCTCCTCTGACTCTATGAGAGAGAAACTGCGTATTGAGGAGTTAGCGCAAAAAAGGTAGTGGAAAGTGAAATGTATTGATTAGCAACGTAGAATGAACACCAATGGGTGACCCCTCCAAGTTCTTACTCCCCTCAGCTCTGTAGAGCTTGTTACTCAACTTTCTGGCCAATCAGGAAAATGACCTATTTTCTGGCTGGCAAGGTTTTCTTGGTGAGCCCTGCCAGACGGCCGACAGCGCAAAACCCGGGCGTCGTCCGTTTTGCCTGAAAACTGGGCCATACCATAATACTGACGATGCAAACCTGGTGTCAGAAACCTTGCGTTCTCCTCTTTTGTCAAAAGTTCCAACCTCGCTTCGTGAAGTTCGAGCATTCAATGTCTTGACCTTGGTAGCTGTCAGTTTGCATGTAGCAATCTGATGGCTGACCGCGCAACGTGGTTCAGGGCTCGATGCGAGCCCTGAACTGTGCCATTTTCCCCAAATTTTTGAATTTTGGCAAGGAAGCACACTGCATGGACATCAATCAAACAAGCCAGGTTTTTAGGAGTAATCCTTACATCAACCTAATAATCATTTAGATGACACATGGGCGAATGAAAATGATTAGTTTGCATGGAAGTGAGATCCAGCATGGTTGGTTCAGCAAGCTTTTGTTTTCATGTCGCGGTGGTGCGACATGGGCTTCCTGTGTTGCTCAAGAATGGTCTTGCAAGGTTCTTGACACCAAGGAAGTCCTAAGTGCTGATTCGTGTGGCTTTCCACTCGTCACGAGCGACGACCATGTTGATTACCCGTATATCCCGTACTGGTGGTATGGAGTAGCAGTACTGGAAAGCACGACAGCATGATCCCTGTTGCGGACCTAGCTGGCGCCGAAGCATCAACGAGTGGTGGCTCCACCCACCAGCAGCTGTCAGGCAACTGCCACGACATTCCGGATGCTTGCCCAGGTGCTTTGTGGTTTTTCTGCAGATGCTAGGGTTTTCTCGGTGGACTGGCTCTCGAGCCCCATGTGCATGTTTTACATTGTCTGTGCACTGATCGATGCCAAACTTGTTGATGTGACCAGTCATAGCATCTGGCTCAAGATTTTGCATCTCTAGGTTCAGACGGTGTTGCGTTCAAATACTTGTGCACAGGTTTATGGCCAAAACAATGGTTTTTGGGCCGGTTTTAGGACAAACTGACACTGTCGCGTGCGTCACCCGTCGTGCGCTGCGATATCTATTCATGCTGTTTACTTGTCAGTTGTCATCTCTCTCTGCATGTGTTCATTTTGTAGAAGCACATTTGACACTATTTGTGTCGCCTAGCCAAACCCTTGCTATTTCGCGTACGACCTACGTTGACACTACGAGCTGACTGAGCACAGACGCCTACTCACTGACAAGCATGCTAGGAAGCTTCCTGGCAATCTCATTTTGGTATCAGAGCAAACGAGCTATAGCTCATTGTGTTGTGCAGAAGAGACATAGAAGTTGTGTTGGAATGATGCTCCTCACCATGGCAGGAGTGACTCCAAAAAGGAACACCAAAAAGACAAGCCAAGGTGGCTTAGTGGTTAATGGTATTCACCTATAGAGGCAGGGGCCTGGGCTGAAGTCCCACAAGATGAATTTCTGTCCTACCTCAAGGGAGAAGGAAAATAGATACTAGGAAGCTAGCTCAACCTCTAGAGTTTCTCCTTAAGTTTCTAGAAGGCCAGGTGAGGGTCCAGGAAGGTGGCACACCTTCTAGAAGGGGTGACTTGTCGTACAANTGTTGGAATGATGCTCCTCACCATGGCAGGAGTGACTCCAAAAAGGAACACCAAAAAGACAAGCCTTAGTGGCTTAGTGGTTAATGGTGTCCACCTCTAGAGGCAGGGGCCCGGGTTCAAGTCCCACAAGATGAAATTATGCCCTGCCTCGAGGGAGGTGGAAAATAGATGCCAGGAAGCTAGCTCAACCTCTAGAGTTCCTCTTTAAGTTTCTAGAAGGCCAGGTGAGGGTCCAGGAAGGTGGCACACCTTCTAGAAGGGGTGACTTGTCGTACAAGCCATCTAGAGGTGTCTTGGTCTTCTGGACACCTTCCCTCCTACTAGAAGCAAGCTGAGGAATCTAGGAAGGGGCAGAAGGTTCTAGAGGAGGGAACGGATGCCTTCCTAGGTGGGAAAAGGACAGCCTACCAAGGAGCACTCTAGAAGCCATAGAATCTGCTAGGAAGCTCCAAATCTTGCATGCTTTGGTGTTCTGTAAAGCTTAGATCAGTGGCTATAAAATGCCACTGCTTGTGAGCCTTGATCAAGTGTTAATTCCCATCCAATTGAGACCAAAACTATTGCCTCACTCTCTGACCAGATTTTTCCATCCTTGGAACCAGTTGCCTCCACAGTTTCAGTCTCTCCAAAAACAGTTGGTGGTGTGAAACAGCCACTGCTAGGGACCCTCCAGGGTGCACACTCACCCTCAGGCCAACAAGTTGTATCAATGATTGGCAGCAGCGGTAGCCACCCATAGTAGTAATAGCAGATCTTGGAAGAACCCACCACGAATCCATTGCAGCGAAGCGGTGGAGGGAGAGGAGGCAGCGACGACAGCTACAAGCAACATAGGCAATAGCAACCGCAGCAGCAGCAGAAGCGGGAAGCACCTGCAGTAGCAGTGGCTACGGGCAACAGTCATAGTAATAGAAGTAGTAGGAGCCGTTATAGCAGCAGCAACGGAGGACAGCAGCCACACTAGCAGCCACAGCAGCAGGCGTAGTGGCGAGCAACTGTAGAAGTAGCGGCGGAGGACAACAGCCTTAGCAGCAACCGCATCAGCAGCGGCGACTGCGAGCAGCCGCTTGCAACGCGAAGCTACCTTACAACTTTGCACTACAAGCGGGCTCGCGCATGGACAAGCTCATTTGACGAGCGAGCCCGCTTGACGAGCTCGATCGAGGCGTGGGTCGAGCTAGATAGCAATAAGAAAAAAGGAGGACATGATGGGGTCCTCGAGTGGGGCAGTCGAGAAAGATCCCAAGAAGGGGTACCCCACTAGCACCGACCGTTCGGTGAACCAAAAAAACAGGTTTTGGGATGTGGACTGCAGCAACAGCAAAGAGTTGGCCGTGGGTCACAGCCGTCGGTTGGGGAAAGTGCAGTAGAAGCAGCCACAACCACAGCGGCACCAGTAGTGTTACAAGCTGCTACAAGTGTGGCAGGGACCACCATCATCGGCGTTGATGGCGACCATAGGTAGCAGCGACAGCAGCAGCAACACTGAAGGCAACCTGAGTTTGCATGTTACTCTAGTCGTGCAATAACAGCATAGCAATCGCATAGGAGTCGTACAGCAGCGCACCACTAGCGTGGTGGTGGCCGCCCTCGTGACGGCGTTTGAGCACATTTGAGAGACTGTGCTTCGATTGCCCATCTCCCCTTGTGGTCTTGTGTCAGCGGGAGCAAGTGCCTTGTGCACTCACCCACGCCAAGCTCTGGAGATGAGCACACTGGCATAGCAGGGAGCGCAGCCGACACCGTGGTTTGCACCGGCTTTGTATGCGTGGCAGGTGCCGCGTCCACAGTGGCAGTTGCATCTGTGGCACTCGCCTCACACGTCTAACGGCTTTGCCTATTACTAATGTGGCCAGTGGCACCATGGCTGGTGCCAGTGTCGCCAACGCCCTCCCGGGTGGCGACCGCCCTGGATACTGTCCCATCTTTCTTCTTCACCATTCGAATCAGAGACAATGTCAGCCGATACAATGGCATCCCTCAGTGGAGCTATGGCGGTGTTGTACATAGAGCTCCAAGGTCTGGAGCGCATGGTGTAATAGCTCACAAACTATGTGGTATCTGAGCAAGTCATTGCCATCATTTTGCTACAGACACCTCCACCTTCCTCCTCACCATCCTCACCTCCGTCAATGTCATCGCCTGACTGTGCCCCGCCTTCCGACCTTAGCTCCACATCTCACGACCTCTGCTCTGTCCTGATGTCAGTTGGAGTCATCCCGACCTCTGACTCCTCCGCACTTGTGGTAGTCCCTTAAACTCGTACTCGTTGCCATCGCACTCGGCACACAAGGTAGCAAACGACACGTTCGGCTAGACGTGCCCAGGAGGTAGCGGCAGCAGTCGCAGTGGAAGATGTTACTATGGAGCCGACTCCCTCGTCCCCCATCGTACGCTTGGTGCAGCACTCCTTCTCAGCTTCTAATGGTGTGTCGTTTAAGGGGGGGATGGAGTGTCCGTCGACGACCACCGGAGAGTACAAGAGGGATGTGACAGACGGTGTTGCACGATAGGGCATTCTCAGTAAGGAAGAGTCATCCAAGGAGTGGTCTGACGCAGAGTCAGAGGCGGACGAGTGGTCCGACACGGAGTTGGAGGCAGATATAGCGATGGAGATGGGGATAGAGACTACAGCCAACGTTGTAGTGACAGCGACCAGTGTGGTAGGTCTGGCAGTAGCAGCAGACGAGGCAATAGCAATAGTGGCGGTGACAGCTAACGCACTTGGAGCAGATTTCCGGGTAGTGGGCGTGTCGACGGCCACTGAAGTCATGACAACAACAGCACTACCAGTCGTTGCTACAGACGGGACAATGGCAGTGGATGCCCTTGTTTGTGCAGACACCACGATGGTCGTCACCCTTGCAGCAGCCGGTACGGCCTCCATAAGGGTAGACGATCCTTCATCTGTAGCATCAGTCATTGCAGGTACAGATGCAAGAGGTGCACTCGGAGAGGCAGGAGACGTCGAGGTTGCTAGGACGGACAGTATGGCCGGCTCTACTGCCATAGCTTTCTACGAAGGTGAAGTTGTCGAAGAGGACGCAGCTTGAGCAGTAGCTGATGCACTAGCAGCCAAGCCAGCTCTTGTGCTGGAGCGTTTACACTCTGTGCTTCGTGACTTGGAGGATACAGTGGCACATGCAGAGAGGCACCTGCAGTATCTTATGCTTGAGCTACATGTAGTGAGCCACGTTGGAGCACCGTTGTCATCGCGGATCATTGGATAGCGACAGTAGACACCAAGTATGTGTACACACGCCTCGAGGCTACTTAGTGGACATTGCACTGTGTACTGTGGAGGCGGATTGCCTCCACACTTCACCGTCTCCTCCAAATTTCGGACTTGCGAAGATAGTTGGAGGAGGCGATATAAGTGGATGCCTCATCAGCGGCGGCCTGTTCTAGAGAATTTGTTACTGTGGTCAACACTGCTGACAACCGAGACGCACATGTGTCCATGGCATTTGATGAGCGTACAAAAGTAACCCTTACAGATCCACCTACAGTGGATGATGTAGAGCGAGCTGCGGACCTCCGGCTCATGGCTGCCCTACGGGCTCCCGATGTACGGGATCATGATGATGGCAATGACATACGGGCTCCCGACGATGGCAATGATGCCACAGAGGCAGATCCACCGATGGATGCTGACATCCGGCCAGTAATCGACAGCTGAGTGACAAGTGTGTCAGTAGCAACTGGTGTTTCCACAGCAGCACCTCCTAGTGATGCAGACACTACAAATGCCGGCACGTTGTCTGGTGTCGCCGCCCTGCCAGCAGCTGGTGACTGGGTGACAGATTATCTGTAGCTGACCTACGGGAAGAGGCGGCGATGCTGCAGGAGGCTGTGGCTTGGACCGACGTGCACGCGATTGAGGTCCACTGCCAGGTTTGTTCCGTGACTGACCTTCTGCATGCCGCAGATGCAACCGGCCGCTTAGCAGCCGCAACAGAGCTCAACTTGCTGCACACGCATCTCAATGCTATGCACTCCGCGTGGCTATGTGAAACTCAGCATTTGGCAGGCATACAACAGGTGATGCAGTTGGAGGAGGCTCTTAGCGCTGCACCAATAAGAGCAGCAGGTGACGACATTAGTGACGACTACGACAACGACGACGGCGATAGTTTCGACAATGTTCTTGGGTGAGGCTACGTGCGCATATGGCCTATCAACATTGGATTCACCCTTGCTGTGCTCCCTCCTCAAGGGGGATGTTGTGCACAACTATGAGTTTTGCCCGTGCTGTCGGGCTCTGCCACACAAGGGGAGTGTTAGCGTGTGTGCTTTCGCCCAACGCCTCCTTGTGCACAGCACATAGAGATACTACCACTCCATGGTTTACATGGGTCGAGGTGGTGATGGTCGAGACCCGCATACTTGGTGAGCAGTACCGGTGTGACCTGGAGACACATTGCCTCCATGTGTTATGTATGCTCAATGCATGCGAGCAGGTGTGGTCGAGACCGGAACACCCGGAGACATGTTCGGGGGTCACGTGGAGATCTTGGAAGGAGATCTTACTCTGTACCCCTTGCATGATGTTTGGCACATGGATATGTGAAAAGCTTCTTGCATGGTCGAGACCCGGACACTTGGTGGGTTGCACCACTGTCACGAGGAGACCTTGCAATGTGGTTGGTTTTACGAGCGATCGCTCTCTACCTCCACTCGGTCATCATTGTGGGAACGCCTGTGTGAGCGAGGGGGAGTGTTGGCTTGTGTGGCTTTCCACCCGTCATGAGCAACGACCATGTTGATTACCCGTGTATCCCGCACTGGTGGTATGGAGCAGCAGTACTTGAGAGCACGATGACATGATCCCTATTGCGGACCCAGCTGGCACTGGAGCATCGATGAGTAGTGGCTCCATCCACCACTAACTGCGAGAAAGCTGCCACGATGTCCCGTGCTTGCCGGGGTGCTTTGCGGTTTTTCTACAAATACTAGTGCTTTCTCGGTGGACTGGCTCTCGAACCCCATTTGCATGTTTTGCATTGTCTGTCCACCGATCGATGCCGGACTTGTGTGTGTGACCAGTCGTAGCGTCCGGCTCAAGATTCTTCATCTCTAGGTTCAGACGGTGTTGCGTTTGGATACCTGTGTGCAGGTTCATGGCCAAAACAGTGGTTTTGGGCCTGTTTTAGGACAAACTGGCACTTTCGCGTTGTTACCCGTCGTACGCCGCGGCAGCTATTTATGCTGTATGCTTGTCAGTTGTCATCTCTCTCTTGTGTTCATTCTATGGAAGCACATTTGACACTACTTGTGTTGCCTAGCCAAACCCTTATTGTTTTGCGTCCGACCTGTGTTGACGTTGCGAGCTCACTGAGCGCTCACGCCTAGTCAATGGCAAGCGTGCTAGGAAGCTTCCTGGCTATCTCATTTCTCAGACGCAAAACCCATCGCTTCTAACCTCTCCGAATTCCTACTACAAAGAGCCCAAACCTTCCAGACCGGGAGAATCAACCAGGAACGCAACAAATGCAAAAACTCAAGCCAAAAGCAGAGCGAACGTAGTCATAGGCCTGGCTTATGAATCTGGTAAGGAAGTGATCAAATGTCCCGAGCCAAGAATGTTGGTGGCAGCGAGTGCGAACAACCTTAAGGTTATGGTCCTGCTGTTGGTTATGGTTGTGACACACGCAAGTGCCCACTTGTCTTCATGCACACACACACACACACACACACACACACACACACACACACACACACACACACACACACACACACACACACACACACACACACACACCACCATACCACTGCAGGTGATTTATCTCGTCTGAGACTCTCTGGTGCAAACCGCGATGCAGCATGGAGCACACAGTGGTGATGACACCATCAAGTCACCAAGTTGTGGCCAGAGCATCAGCGTCACCCTCACGACGAGCCTTAGCCTAGTGATAATCCTGCGTGTCAAAATGGGGGAATAAATTTGTAGAAGTACATGCTTGTGATGTAACTGGGTTCCTACACACTTGCATGCTTTTAGCATAGTGTACCGGGTTGCTGATCCCTCGGGACCACACGTCCGGTTTATACCGGCGTGTGAGAAACCGCATGGAGCTCGTTTGCTCCAGGGCCGGGTTCGATCCCTGGGTGGCGTCCGGGTCCCACGTTGAGTTGTTCGTGTGGGTGGCCTGGTCAACAAGCACTAACCACTTCGCTCTCTTGTTACTCATACACTTGTTACTCTTACATACTTCTTCATGTGCTTTTGCCCCCGATCTATGGTTTCTCCTGTCGCTTGCTACTTGCTTGCTTAGCAATCAGGGCTACCTACTGGTATCAGAGCAGGAGGGCATCTTCCTCCTTGCGACAGTCCTGAGACCTCGTGAAACCACGTGAGCCACACACTCGTAACCGTGACAGGTAGAAGCAGCAGCAGAATTTTTTGCCACTGTAGTCTCTCACATCGCACCTGTGGCTCACGGTGTGCCTCATTCCCGTGCACGGGTCACGCACATCTCCGCAGTTGTTCCCGGGCACCTCGCTGAGCTCCGGCCGCTGCATGCACAGTGGTGCGGTCAAGCAGCTGCAACGACCTTCGCTCCATTCTCCCATGAGTCGCGCGTGCACATTCTTTGAAGTGACTCACACCGCACCCCACTCTGCGAGGTGCGGTTGTTTCTGGCGTCACCACCACTACGGCATCGTCCCCCCTCCGCCGTGCTTCAGCTTCCGCACGCACGACGGACGCACGTGACTGTCTCTCAACAGTCATGTTAGTGCCTTCTCCACTGCACCACCCATTGCACCCGCAAACTGCATGGTGCCTCGGCATCGTGCACACAGCTGCCCCGTGCACCGGCACCTCTCGGCCTCCGTTCTCCTGCTACACACGTGGTGCCTTCTCCACTACACCACCCATTACACCCACGATCTGCGTGGTGCTTAGGCCTCGTGCACAAAGCTGCCCCGTGCACCGGCACCTCTCGGCCTCCGTTCTCTTGCTCCACACGTTGTGCCTTGCTGCGCGCACTACCCTTGCAGCAGCTGAGACATCTGCACCAGCAGGATCAACCGAAGCAGCTGAAAGTTTTCCTGTGCACCTCTCACCACCTCTGGCTGCCTCCCTGGCAGCCAAGCATTTGGCGCACTGGCGTCTCCGCCTGCAACCGAGCCGATCCCCACATCTGCCACTGCGGCACATGAGCGAGTGCGCATCGACGAGGAGTTTGCGTATTACGAGGAGCGGGCAGAGAGGGAGGTGTGGTCGAGGGTTTTCCGCAGCAGCCCGGGCTACCACCCTGGCGAGGACTACGACCCCGCTGATTACTACGAGTGGGCAGACGCAAAGGACTACGCAACCTACTGTCAATCAGCCGCCGATGACTCTCCGACGGTGCAGAACAAGCCAGCTACGGCGGCACTGCGTGATCATCGATCTCTTGACTCACCGGTAAGCCCACCTATTTTCCATAGGACTCGCCAGCGACGCTGTCGAGCTGCTCCTTGCGGCACAGCGCCGTTTTCTGCGGCAGCAGCATCAGGGGCGCCTGCTTTACGCCGTGCCTCATCTTTGGCAGCGTCAGGTGCAGAGTCATTGTCTTCTCCAACCCCTGATATTCAGACTACCCTGCAGGCTGCGATTGTGTCCAGTGCTGCTGTTGCATCTACCTTTGCAGCCACTGCACGTGCTGCACGTGCACCAGCCAGCACTGCCGCTGGCAGAGCCATTGAGGCCTACACTGTGACTGCAGTTGATCAGGGATATTTGGCGGATGCTGCCGTCAACGCAGTGGCATCAGCAGCAGCAGCAGCGGCCACAACGCTCTCCAGTGCCGTTGACTCTACCCACACCTCCACAATCCAGGCATCATCTCTGTCCTCCTCTTTGTCTTCAGCCACTCATCACGTTCAGATGTTGATCTCGACCACTGCAGCCATCTCTGGTCTGTCAGCTGCAGCGCTGACAGGAGTAGCCTGTCTCATCGTCTCCGCATCAGCTGCTGTTGATGTAAGTAGCCTCCTCAGCTGCAGCGGCTTTTCCACAGTCATCCTCATTCCGCCACCGTGCCTGGTGAGCCTGGCTTCTCTTGGTCTCTCTCTTTTCCTACCGCTTCTGTATTGGCGTGTTCGTGCGTCCAGGTTGTTGCCTTGCAGCGAACTTCCACCGCACTCATCACACATTTCCCACGCCCACAGGGGCGAGGGAAACTCTGCCAAAATTTTCTCGGCAGAGTCACGCAACTGGCAATATGCCAGTTGACGATGACCAATACACAGCCTTTCAAGCTGAACTGCAACGCGAGCGCAATGCACTGTAGGCAGCACTCGCTGCTCAACGCGTCGCTGAGGAGAAGCTGCGGGCTGAGCAGGCAGACCAAGAAACCTTCGCAGATCACATTGCTGGCTTGGTCATTAACCGCCTCCAACCCACACTACGCAGTACACAGTCCGCCGGCATTGCTGCAGCATTCTCCACCTCATCCGCTTCCGCATCTGCTGCTGCTGGCTCATCTTCCTCTAACTCTCTGACAGTCGCCGCCGCCGCCGACGCAGGTGCAGAAAAAGCGCTTGTCTCATCAGTGCAGCACAAACCTGACTTTGACTCTAATCCACCTCACTTCACCTCCAATCTCACATTCCACTCTTGGGAGGTTTGTTTCAGCACGTGGGCACAGGGGGAGCAGCTCTAGGAATACTACCATGAACTCAACCCCTCTGTTGCTCCACCTTTTGTGCCAGTCGAATCTGAGTCTACATGGGCTGTACGTGTCCTCATTCGCGCCAGACCCGACGATCTCACTGATGAGATTGGATCCTGTAATGCTGACACTCCACGCCGGACCCCTGCTGACCCGGTTGGTGCTTACGCATTGATCAAGCAGCGCACGACAGTGACTAGGCATGCAGCTCAGAGTGTCCTCACTGCCTAGTTCAACAAGCTCTCTATGGGTGCTGACGAGACTGCAGATGCTTACTGGGTAAATAGTCTGCGACTCCTCGGCAAGGCTGCCCCTGGCCAGCTCCCCGTTGTTCTCTCCATCGTCAATGGCCTCATCCCAGAACTTAGTGACATCTTCCGCGAGGTGAAGGCTACTGAGATTGAACGTCTGGCTGCCATCCCTGTCCCAGCTGACGCACCTCTCGGCATTGGTGTACTGTGGGAGTTCACCTCCCAATGTCTGACCGACTGGTGGAGCTCGTTGCAGAACAAACGCATTCATTGCGCCGCAGTTGTAGCAGCTACCACTACACTCCCTTCTTCCTCCACCTCTTTGGCTCCTGCATCATCCTCCACCACCACTTCCATCACAACTGCTACATCTCTTGCTTCCCAAGGGGGTGGTCATGGTGGGAGGGGTGCTAAAGGTAAAGGTAGAGGGGGTGGCTCTGGCGGTGGTGGGCAAGGAAGAAGTGGCAAGGGTCGCAGCTCTGATTGCGCCGCACCCCCATCCTCCTCCTCCAGCAATGTTACGTGCTGGAACTGCGGTGCCACCGGTCATGCAGCGCCCAAATGCCCGGAGCCACCTGATGATGCCCGCCTTACCTCAGCCATGCGTGCACACTTGGCACGCTCCATAAGGTCTGGTGGTGGCTCTACGCGTTCCTCCACCTCCACAGGTTCAGGTGGTGGTTCTTTGTGTCCTTCCTCCTCCGCTCCTATATCTGCTGCCTACAGAACCGCTCACTCTTCACCGCTGCCGCCCGCACTCTGGGGTTGGCCTCCCGGATTTGGCAGCCCCATCTACTTCGGACCCCCATCCGGGTTCTACTCTCCTTCACCGTCGGCATCCTCCACCATCATCACCTCCGTGATCAGGGAGGTGAGAGTGGAAATTCGGTTCAAGGGGGGTTTGCGTGTGCCGTTGATTTGTCTCTCCGTGGGTCGTCCTCCGGTCATGTTCATGGTTGTTCCCCAGTCGATGTCCCGTGGAATGACCAGTGGCAGTCTTACAGTCTTCCTCGTTGTCTTGCCTCCTGTGGTTAGCACCTTTCTCCTCGCTCTGCCATAGCTGCTGTGAGTCGTGACCCTGCTATTGTTTTCGTGACGGGTGGCTTCTGGATCCTTGATTCAGGGGCCACTCACCACATGACCTCTTGTTGTTCCTCGTTTGTTTTGCTGGGTCCCGTTGGCTCTGTTTGCTTCATTCGCACCAACTCTGGCCAGCTTCTACCTGTCCTGGGTGTCGGGGTTGTCCGCTTTGTTGGCCCTGGGGGGGGAACTCTTTTTGCCTGACGTTTTGTACATCCCCGCTCTTGAGCTCAGTCTCCTGTCTGTTACAACACTTGACAACCAGGGCATGGACTTCTCCTCCAGCAATGGCATTGCCTCTGTCCTGCATCGCAGTACTGGTCGTGTTGTGCTGTGTGGCACTTGATGTGATCACTTGTTCCGTGTACCATCATTTGCAGTGCATCCCTCCACAACCCCTCTCGTTCATGTGGCCCGCTCTCCCACTCCAGCACATGCACAGTTGCTCCATCACCGTCTCTGTCACATTCACACTGCTACCGTTGACAGTTTGCTTTGGGACACGCGCGCTCATGGTCTTGACGCCGACACGTTCTCTGCCCCTTGCCCCACTGACTGTCTTGACTGTGCCCAGGGCAAGATGCATCGCTCCCCTTTTTCCACGTCAGAGTCCCGCACGTCTCACCCTCTTGACCTCCTGCATGCCGATATCATGGGACCCCTTGCCCATAACGTACTCGGGGGGGGGTTGGTTGCTATGTCCTCTGTCTCACAGACGATTTTTCTCGCATGCGCTGGGTCTTTTCCCTTAAAAAAAAAAAGTGACGTTGTCCCACTTTGGAGTCCTGGCTGCTACAGGTCGAGCTGGCCTGTGGTCGCCGTCTGAAAGTCTTTCGCGGTAATTGTGGTGGAGAATTCATGGGTCCCACTGCTTGCTTCTCGACGTCTCACGGAGTGTGTATGGAACCTTCGGCTCCCTACACACCCCAACAAAACGGCGTCTGTGAATGCTGGAACCGCATACTTGCCGACGGTGTCCGCACTCTCCTCAATGAGTCCTCTCTCTCTCCCGTCTTCTCTTTCGAGGCGATGTCCTACATGACCTGGGTGTGGAATCGTGTTCTCCACGGTCCCCTCCCCCATCATGTCACGCCATTCAAACATTGGTACGGCCGCCATGTTGACCTTCGTCTGGCTCGTGTCTGGGACTGTGTGGCTGTTGTCTGGTTGCCCAAAGACTTTCGCGATAGCAAACTCAGCCCTCGCGCGCCTCTTTGAACGTTTCTTGGTGTTTCTGCCATGTCCAAAGCATGGCGCTTCTGGGACCCTGACCGCTCTCGTGTCATTGAGTCGCGTGACGCACTCTTCTTCGAGGATATCTTCCCTCGTGACCTGTCTCATGTCCCTCCTTCCTCTCTCTCCTCGCTCTGTTGGCTTGGGGGGGGGTGTGTCTAGCGACAAGGTCTAGCGACTGCGCAAGGCCCTCTATGGACTCAAGCAGTCACCACATTGTTGGAACATGGAGATCTCCTCGACCCTCGAGCGGGGAGGTTGCCGTCGCAACATGGTTGATCCGGCACTCTTCTTGAGTGCCCCCTCAGAGCCGTTTGTGGCCATACTTGTCTATGTCGATGACCTGCTCATTGTCTTGCCCAATCTTGCAGCTGTCCAGTCGATCAAGGACTTGCTGCAGTGTGCGTACAAAATGAAGGACCTAGGTCCAACACGGGTGTTTCTGGGAATGGAGCTTGAGCGTGACCGTCAGCGTCGCAATCTGCACGTGCACCAGACTGCATACATCCGTACACTGGGGGAGCGCTTTGCCTCCCTGCTTGCTGACATCCCCACCACATCCACACCGATGACTCCAGCAGGCAAGCGCCTGCTGAAGTCACTCGATTCAACGCAGCTGGGGGAGTTTGTTGATGTTACAGACTACATCAGTGTGGTCGGCTCCCTCATGTACCTCGCTACTACCACCCGGGCGGACGTGGCCTTCTTGGTCAACTTCCTGGCCTAGTTCTCCTAGCAGCCTCGCCATAAGCATCTCGAGGCTGTACTTTGCATGGTACGCTACGCATTATCCACTGCACGCGTGGGGCTCTGCTAGCGTGCCCAGCCTTTTGTGGTCGTGGACGGATACACAAACAGTAATTGGGCGCATGACACGGACGCTCCCAGTCGCACTGGCTACATCTTTCTTGTCGGTGTTGGTTTTCATGCATCTCTCATTGTACTCTGTTGTATCCTCCCGGCTTGTGTACATCGGTGTGCAGATGACTGACGGCGAGACTTGACGCCGCTGGAGTGTCGCTCGATGGAGTCGACGCACACTGAGGCCCACTCACCCATCGCTGGAGCCTCCTCCCTCTGGCAATGCGCTCAGCTCCATCGACAGGCCTCCTCGGTGGTCGGGCCGCCGGCAGTCACTGCCACTGCGGATGCAATCTGCATGCACCTAGCTCTGTGTCTGGCTCTGGCATTGCGTCTGCAGCATCATGCGATGCCTAGGATCCATATCTTCTGTTGTATGGCCTAGTTTGGCATCGTTGACTGTCGTAGGCACTGCCTGGGTTCGTGCAGCCATAACTTCTTGTAGCTATTTTCCTAGCTGATTCTCACCGCACGACTGCGTTCGCAGTGTCGGTTTTATGGTATGGTCCATTTTTTAGTCAAAACGGACGACGCCCGGGTCTTGGGCTGTCGGGCGTCTGGCAGGGCTCACCGAGAAAACCATGCCTGCCAGAAAAGAGGTCTAGCACTACTTTCTGATTGGCAGGTTAGCTGAGTAAAAACTTGTACACTAGTGGGGGGCTGGCCTAGAACTTGGAGGGGTTCCCTATTGTTGCTCATTCTTCATTGCTAATCAGTTACTTCCAGTTTTCAGCTGCTTTCTGGCGCTAACACTGGAGCGCGCACTTCTAAGTAACAAACACAGAGCTTCCAGACTTAGTCTCTAGAGCAGCAGACTGAGGGGGCAGCAGACTTAGGCAACGAGCATGGAAGCCCGCACGCTACATCGACAATGCATGCTGTCCCAACCTGCTGCCTAGGTTTCTAGCTTGGTATCACAGCCAAAGCATCGCAGCAGCAGCAGAAGACTGGCGTACAGGTGCCAGACAACGCCGGCGGACCCCCATACGCGCTAGTGCAGGGAAAATGCTGTCGGATTTTTTCCGGCAGCATTGACCCGCCTGGTGGCGGTGTCAGATTTTTTCCCACGGCCACTGGGCAAGGGGAAATGCTGCCGAAATTTTTTCGACAGCACTGACCCCCACACGTGACACGAGGAGGTGAGTGGCAGGCCGCGTCCAACACCTGTGGGCGACGACGCACGCGGCAACGTCACCCAGGTGCAGTTACTTCCACCAACACACAGCAGCAGCAGCTTGCAACAGCGGCACCCGCAGGCAACGGCAGCGAGCAATGGCAGCAGCAGCCAGCAGCAGCAAGCGGAAGCAGCAGCTTGCAGCGGCCTGCAACAGCAGCAGCTCGCAGCAGTAGCTCGCAGCAGCAGCAGCTCGCAGCAATTGCAGCCCACAACAGCAGCGAGCAGCAGCAGAGACAAGCAGTAGCTGCAGCAGCGTGCAACAGCAGCAGGAGGCTGCAGAAGTTGTAGTAGCAAGCCGTAGTAGCAGCCAGCCGAAGCAGCTGCTGCAGCGAGCAGCTGCCTGTAGCGAGCAGCTGCCAGCAGCGGTTACGGCTGCCCCTCGCTGCCCGTAGTGAGCGAGCAGCGAGCAGCATCCCGCTACTGCTAGCGAGCAGTAGCTCGCTGCCCGCTGCCAACGAGCAACAGCTCGCTGCCAGCGAGCAGCACCCCGCTACTCGCAGCTGATAACGGGCAGCTGCCCGCAGTGATAGACGAGGAAGAAAGAAGAAGAAAACAAAAGAGCAAAAAAAATCCCCCAGCCCACCTGCTTCACCGCCGCTGCTGCAGCAGCTGCCTTCGCTCCTGTAGCAGCCCTAGCAGCCGTAGCAGCCCGCAGCAGCAGCAACTGCTGCTACAACTGCAGCCACAGCAGTAGCAGTAGTAGTAGCAACAGCAGCAGCTGCAACAGCAGCAACGATAGTAGCAAAAACAGCAGCAGCAGTAGTAGCATTAGCAGCATCAGCAGCAGCAGCATCAGCACCAGTAGCATCAACAACAGCAGCAGCAACACCAACTGCAGCAGCAGCCGCAGTAGCAACAGCCAACAGTAGTAGCAGCAGCAGCAACAACAACAACAATAGCAGCTACAGCAGCGGCCCCAACAACCGCCACTACTGACGTCAGCATCCCGCTGTTGACGTCACTACTGACGTCATCTACCAAAAAAACCTGAAAGAAAGGGGCAAGGGAAGGGGGACACAATCCTAAGGGTGGGCAGAACGTCCACCACCCTCAGCAAGGCACCACTGCTGACATCAGCAACCCCAAAGAGAAAAACGAAAAACAAACAAAACAAAGGGCATCACACCATGGCTGGTAGCCCCACTGGGGAGGGGTCCTCCGCTGTTGGGGGGACTCCCACCCCCCCTTTCTTACAGTGGCTGCAGCAGCAGCAGACGCAGCAGCGGCAGCAATAACAGCAGCAGCGGCAGCAGCAGCAGCAGGAAGAGCAGCAGGAACAGCGGGAGAAGCAGGAGCAGCAGCAGCAGCAGCAGCAGGAGCAGCAGCAGGAGCAGCAGCAAAAGCGGAAGCAACAACAGCAGCTGCAGCAGCAGGAGGAGCAGTGGCGCTAGCAACCCTCTGACGTCGTTGGCGATAACCTTGACCCCCTCGCTGCTCTTCAGCAATAGCTCGCCGCCCTGACACAACAGCTTGCGGGACTACAACCGTTAGTTTCCCAGTCTGCCCCCAATGCACCTCCGTCCTTCCCCCCTCCAGGGCGTGCAAGCCCAGCAGTGTCTACTGCCATGCAATACCTGGTGCAACAGATTACTTTGCGCCAGCAACAAACAGTGACCTCCGTCCTTGGCCCCACTCTGGGTGCCGGCCGCAGGCAAAAGGACTTTGAGACGTCGCCACCGCCGCTTCACGCCGGTGAGCAGTTCCGGTGCTGGGAGCTCAGAATCCGCATCTGGGCGCAGGGTGAGGGCCTGTGGGCATACTAGACCCTGCCGTATGACGCCACCCTGGCCGACCAGCAGTATGACGCTGGTCGTGCCGTCCGGGCTCTCGTCCCTGTCGCCCCTCTGGCTTCCCACCTCGCCCTCGAGCCTTTCTTAGGCACCCCAAACCTTGCAACCGCGTGGCACATTCTCATTCGTCCCCATTGCCTATCCAGCAACGCTGAGACTAGCCACCTACTACGGGAGTTCAACTCCCAGCACACGGGGGAGACCAAGACGGTCACTTCCTACTGGCAGCGGCGGACATCCTTCGTCGCCTCGGGAAATCTGCCTCACCCGCTTTAGCCGCGCTCCTCACCATCAAGCGCGGTGCCACCGAAGCGTACTCGGACGTCTTCGTCCACTACCCTCACAACATTCTCTCCACCATGGCGGCCTAGGGAACCCTCCTGCCCTGGGCATACGATCTCTTCCTGCGCATTGAGGAAGCTCGTCTTGAGTCCCGACTCCAGACCACGAAGGCCGTCGCCTCCCCTGCCGTCGCCTTCCCTGTTGTCGCCTCTGTGGCCGTTGCCTTGTCCGCCGCAGCTACCTCATCATCGTCGGGGAAGAAGAAGCGTCGGCCTAAGAAAGGCAAAGGTCAGTAGCAGCAGTAGCAGCAGTCGTCGACCGGGTCCAGCGCTGGCAGCTCGGTCTACCACAACTGTGGCCAGTCCGGGCACGGGTGGTACACGTGCCCTCTACCAACGGATGAGGCGCGCGTCATCGCCACCATGCGTCGCCAGCGTGAGCGCCGTCTCACCTCTGCCACCGTGACTTTCGCAGGCTCTAACACCTCCGCCTCATCCAATAGCTCCACCACTCCCGTTCCTTCACCGGTCACACCGACACCACCGCCGCAGCCGTCAGCGCCGGCGCAGTCCTCCTTCTACCCGGGCTCCGGCGCCATCACCCCGCATTCCGTCTACACTCCCGGGCCATCCTTCTGCGAGTGCCAGCTGGAGCAGTTCATCGCGCTCCAGCTTGGCCCCCCTCGCCCTCCTCCCCAGGGAAGTGCGAGTTACATCACTTCCCGCTCCCCTGTCCAGCCCTGACTGAGACTGAGACTGAGCGAAAGTCATGCCCTGTTTCTTCGTCTGTCTTGTCGTCTCTCATGGTCTCCGCTACCCCGTCCCAGGACGACGTTGCTTGGCTTGACGATTTGCAGTCTTGATTCGCACCTCCTTCCACTGCGTTCGCGTCCCTTGCTTGCTGCCATGTGACCGTTAGTGATCTTGAGACCCCGGTCCAGGACCCTGCTGAGACTTGGATCATCGACTCCGGGGCCACGCATCACATGACGGCCTATCGTGAGGCCTTTCGTATGCTCGGTCCTGTAGACGATGTTTCCGGTGTCCGGAAAGGCTTTGGCCAGTTGTTGCCTGTCCGTGGTGTTGGCGTCGTTCGTTTCCGTGGTCTCTCTGGTGACGTCTTTCTCAACGATGTCCTCTTCATCCCTCGTCTTGATCTCAGCCTCCTGTCCGTCACTGCCCTTGACCACATGAGCATGGATGTTGTGCACTCGCGCGGTGTTGGCACTGGTCTTGTCGTACTGCACGCCACCGCCTATGGCAACCTTTGGCATGTACCTTGTCTGTCTTCCTCTCCTTCCGTCTCCTCCCCGTCAGCCGCCACAGGCCATGTGTTTGTTACCAGCACGCTTTCTCCTCAGCACACTCACTTCCTGCACCGCTGCCTTTGCCACGTCCACTCTGCCGGCGTAGACAGCATGTTGCGCACCCAGCTGGCCAAGGGCCTTGACCCGGAGACTTTTCCACTCTTGTGCCCAACTGAGTGCATTGACTACGCTCAGGGGAAGATGCACCGTTCCACGTATCCCTTGTCTTCCTCTCGTGCATTTGCCGCCCTCGCCCTTGTCCATTCGGACGTCATGGGTCCTCTCCCTACCGAGTCCATCGGCGAGCATGGTCGCTACGTCCTCACCCTCACTGACGACTATTCTCGCTACCGCTTGGTCTTCTCCCTTTGGTAGAAGAGCGATGTCGCCCACGCCATCCAGGACTGCCTTGTCCTTGCGGAGCGCGATTGTGGCCGCTCTCTCCACCGCTTTTGCTCCTATTGTGGCGTTGAGTACCTGGGTGAAGCCACGACCTTTCTCGCCTCTTGCGGAATTCGCCATGAAACGTCCGCGCCTTAACAACCCGCCCAGAATGGTGTCTCTGAACAGTGGAACCGCACTATGGCCGACACTGTCCGCACCATGCGGGTCGAGTCTGGTCTCTCCACTGGCTTCTATTTTGAAGCCATGGCCTACATGACCTGGGTTTGGAACCGGGTTCCCCATGGTCCCCTTCCCCGCCAGTCCACACCGTACCAGCATTGGTGCGGTCAGTGAGCTGACCTTCGCCCGGCTCGCGTCTAGGGCTACGTGGCCATTGTGTGGCTGCCCGTCCCACAGCAGGGCGGCAAGCTCGCCCCTCGCAGACGCCCCTGCACCTTCCTCGGTGTCTCTCGTCAGTCCAAGGCCTGGCGCTTCTGGGATCCCTCCCGGCACTGCATCGTTGAGTCCCGGGACGCCTTCTTCTTCGAGGACCTATTTCCTCACGACCTCATTCGCTCCGACTCATCCGTGTCTATCCCGTCGCATGGGGGAGTGGTGAGTCCATCCTCCGTCCTTCCGCTTCCGGATGACACGTCCTTCAGTCCCTCCAAGCCGGCAGCCCCAGTCACGTCCGCTGGTCCCTCCGGGCCGGCACCCCCAGTCGCGTCCACTGGTCCCTCCGGGCCGGCACCCCTAGTCGCGTCCGCTGGTCCCTCCGGGCCGGCACCCCCAGTCGCGTCCGCTAGTCCCTCCGGGCCGACACCTCCAGTCGCGTCCGCAGGTCCCTCCGGGCCGGCACCCCAAGTCGCGTCCGCTAGTCCCTCCGGGCCGGCACCCCCAGTCGCGTCTGCTAGTCCCTCCGGGTCAGCAGTCCCAGTCGCGCCCGCTGGTCCCTCCGGGCCGGCAACCCCAGTCGCATCCGCTGGTCCCTCCGCGCTGGTATCCCCAGTCGCGTCCGCTGGTCCCTACGGGCCAGTAGCCCCAGTCGCGCCCGCTGGTCCCTCCGTGCCGGCAACCCCAGTCGCATCCGCTGGTCCCTTCGGGCTAGCAGACCCAGTCGCGTCCGCTGGTCCCTCCGGGCCAGCAACCCGGTCTGCCTCCATCAGCCCGACGGACTCAGCGCCGTTACCTACCCTGCCACGCTACACGCGGGGCCCAGGCGACAGCCTCCTACCTAGACCGTCCGTTAGCGCGCAGACCGTCCCTCCGCGCTCCGTGGCGCCTCGACCCCCCGTGGCTCCACGTGTCTCCTCCGCTCCCACGGTCGTGAGTGGGGACCTGGCACCAAGGCCCTCGGCGTGACCACCTCGGCCATCACTGCAGACCTCCACCTGGGCTCCGCACTAGGCTACGCCATGCTTCACCATGAGCATCGGTGCGCTGTTTTGGCTGCACTCGTGCGCATCCCACCTGGGGCACGAGATGTACACGCTCTCTCAGTCCGCTCCACAACACGCCCGGAGGACCCAGACACCCTACGCGAGGCACGAGCCTCTCTTGAGGCTGCACACTGGGACGCTCCCTGCGCCGATGAGCTCGCAGCTATCCGACAGCACCACGTGTATGACCTCGTCAACCTTCCCCCAGGACAGAAGGCCATCGGCGCCAAGTGGGTCTTTCGGCGCAAGTGGAAGCCCGACGGGTCCTTGGACAAGTACAAGGCCCGCCTTACAGCCAAGGGGTTTGCACATATTCCTGGGGTCGATTATGACCAGATCTTCGCCCCAGTTGGCCGGTTCTCCACTAGCCGGGCACTCTTCAGTCTGGTCGCCCAACATGGGTGAGAGCTGCACCAGATGGATGTGAGCAACGCTTTTCTCTATTGTTCACTGGAGGGTGAGGAGCTCTTCATGGTGCAGCCCCTAGGCTTCGACGATGGCATTGGGAGAGTCTGGCGACTGCACAAGGCCCTATATGGCCTGATGCAGTCGCCTCGGTGCTAGAACCAAGAGATTACCAGCATGCTCTTTCGTGGCGGGCTCCAGCGCAGCATCGCTGACCCCGCACTATTTGTCAGTCCGCGAGGCCAGACTTTTGCCGTTGTTTTGGTGTACGTCGACGATCTACTCATTGCGTCGTCAGACACGGCTGCCATCCAGCGTGTCAAGGATCATATGCACGCCGCCTACCAGATGAAAGACCTTGGGTCTGCCAGGGTCTTCCTGGGCATGGAACTCGAGCATGATCGCTCCCAGGGCGTCCTGCACATCCACCAGGCCGCCTATGTGCAGACGCTGTCCACCCGCTTTGTGGAGGACGTGCCACTCGTGCCGAGCGCATCCTCACCCATGTCACCCGATGGCCAACCAAAGCTAAAGAGTCCCGACCCAGCCGTTGTGGGGGAGCCAGTTGACGTGACCACGTACCTGCGAGTCATCGGGTCACCGATGTTCCTGGCAACGACGACGCGCCTAGACATTGCGTTCGCCGTCAACCTCCTAGCCCAGTGCTCTCAGGAGCCGCGTCACCTCCACTACAAGGCCGCGATCTGAGTACTGCACTGTGTTGTCTGGACTCCTCGGCGAGGTCTCATGTTCCGCCGTCAGCCGTCTGTGGTCGCGGTAGGCTACACCGATAGTGACTGGGCTGGTAGTATGGACTGCAAGAGTTACACAGGCTGGATCTTTCTGATTGGCGGCACTGCTTTATCCTGGCGCACTGGCAAGCAGGGATGCATTGCACGCAGTACTGCTGAGGTTGAGTACGTTGCTCTTGGCTCAGGCGCGTGTGAGAGTGTGTGGTTGCGTCGTCTGTTGTCCGAGGTGCGCCAGTCCGTCGCATCCATCACGTTGCACTATGACAATGAGAGTGCCATGGCCATCACCGACAATGACGGCGTGCATCACACACGCACAAAACACATCAATGTTGAGTATCACTATGTGCGTTCGTTGTTGCATCACGACAGCGGCAACATCGTGTGGGTTGAGACAGCACGGCAGTTGGCTAACTTCTTGACCAAGACACTGAAGCGCGACTCGTTCAAGAAGGTTCTGAGTTCATTTGGCATGCGTCTGTGATTGACTCTCTATGTCCTTGCTTGCGTCTCTGCTTGGCCTGCGGGAGTCTGGTCGTTGACGGTGTCTCTGCCCGCACATGTGCACTACACCTATGAGTCATGGGGGAGTGTTGGTGTTCGTGCATCTCTCATTGTACTCTGTTGTGTCCTCCCGGCTTGTGTACATCGACGTGCAGATGAATGACGGCGAGACTTGACGCCGTTGGAGTGTCCCTTGGTGGAGCCGACGCACGCTGAGGCCCACTCACCCGTCGCTAGAGCCTCCTCCCTCTGGCGATGCGCTCAGCTCCATCGGCAAACCTCCTCGGTGGTCGGGCCGCCGGCAGTCACTGCAACTGTGGATGCAATCTGCATGCACCTAGCGCTGTGTCTGGCTGTGGCATTGCGTCTGCAGCATCATGCGATGCGTAGGATCCATATCTTCTGTTGTATGGCCCTGTTTGGCATCGTTGACTGTCGTAGGCACTGACTTGGTTCGTGCAGCCATAACTTCTTGTAGCTATTTTTCCAGCTGATTCTGACCGCACGACTGCGTTTGCAGCGTTGGTATTATGGTATGGTCCGGTTTTCAGGCAAAACGGACGATGCCCGGGTCTTGGGCTGTCGGGCGTCTGGCAGGGCTCACCGAGAAAACCCTGCCTGCTAGAAAATAGGTCTAGCACTGTTTTCTGATTGGCTGGTTAGCTGAGTAACAACTTGTACACTAGTTGGGGGGGAGGGGGCTAGAACTTGGAGGGGTTCCCCATTGTTGCTCATTCTTCATTGCTAATCAGTTACTTCCAGTTTTCAGCTGCTTTCTGGCGCTAACACTGGCGCGCGCACTTCTGAGTGACAAACCCAGAGCTTCCAGACTTAGTCTCTAGAGCAGCAGATTGAGGGAGCAGCAGACTTAGGCAACGAGCATGGAAGCCCGCACGCTGCATCGACAACGCATGCTGCCCCAACCTGCTCCCTAGGTTTCTAGCTGTCGGTGAGACTGTTGTCTCTTGGAAGAGTGGAAAACATGGTTGTGTTGCTTGAAGCTCCAGTGAGGCCGAGTATGTGGCACTTAGAGCAGGTACGTGTGAGGGTGTGTGGCTGTCCCGCCTATTGCAACAATGCGTGTCCCGATTCGTTGCATCACTCTGCGCTGTGACAACCAAAGTACAAAGGCAATTGCCGAGCACGATGGCATGCATGATTCTCGTACAAAGCACATCAACATTGAGCATCATTTTGTCCGCGAACGCATTGCTGCTGGAGAGGTTCAGGTTGTCTGGGATGATACTCGTCAACAGCGTGCAGACTTCCTCACTAAACCTCTCAGCAAAGGCATGTTCAAAGCGGCTGTGCATGCTGTTGGCTTGCTGCGCCCTCGTGATGTCCCAGGTTGACGCGAGTCCTTTGTTCCTCACTTTCATGTGATGTGTTCCTTTATTTCACGTGTGTGTGGGTTGTTCGTCTGTGGTTCATGTAGGAGTGTTGGTTATGGTTCTGATGAGAAACTGCTAGGAAGCTTCCTAGCCTTGCTGCTGCTGACGTGGCGACACTGTCCAGTCAGCTGACGCACTAGCAAGCAGGCAGGTGCAGGAAACAGCAAGGATCAGGCTAGGGAGACGCGCAAAGTCTCATAAGCTTCAGTAGCTTAGTAAATGCAGAGAGAAATGACAACTGACAGGTCCAGGGCATAAATACCTGCCGCGGCGCACGGCGGGTGTCGCACGCGGCAGTCCAAGAGCTGCCCTAAAACCGGCCCAAAACCACTGTTTTGGCCGTAACTCTGCGCACACATGTCAGAATGCTGCGCCGTCTGAACCTAGACGTGCAGAATCAAAAGACGGACGCTACGACTGGTCACATGCATGCATCCATCGACTGACAGTGAG